>JAQZBX010027167.1:0-28524 GCA_029593785.1 Cabassous unicinctus
CTGTATTTGTCAGGGTTCTCTAGGGAAACAGAATCAACAGGAGATATGACACATTAGTCTAACCATCGCACTCACCAACAGTGAAGGATTGTTCCTATTTCTCTACATCCTCTCTAGCATTTATTATTGTCTTTTTAATAATGGTCAATGCACAATGATATCTCATTGTTGTTTTGATTTTCACTTCCCTAATAGCTAGTGAAATGGAACATCTTTTCATGTGCTTTTTGGCCATTTGTATTTCCTCTTTGGAGAAAAGTCTATTTAAATCTTTTGCCCATTTTTAAATTGGATTGCTTGCTCTTTTATTATTGAGTTGTATGATCTATTTATATAGAGTGGAAATCAAGTCCTTATTGGATATGTGGTTTCCAAATAATATCTCCCATTGAGTGGGCTGTCTTTTCACCTTCTTGATGAAGTTCTTTGAATCACAGAAGTGTTTAAATTTGAGGAGGTTACATTTATCCATGTTTTCTTTCATTGCTCCTGCTTTTGGTGTAAGGTTTAAGAAACTACAACCTAATACCAGGTCTTGAAGAAGTTTCCCTAAATTTTCTCCTAGGAGCTTTATGGTTCTTGCTTTTATAGTTAGATCTTTGATCCATTTTGAGTTAATTTTTGTATAAGGTGTGAGATAGGGGTCTTATTTCTTTTAGCTATGGATATCCTGTTCTCCCAGCACCATTTGTTGAATAGACTGTTCTGCCCCACCTGGGTGGATTTGACAGGTTTGTCAAAAATCACTTGGCCATAGAGGTGGGGTCTGTTTCTGAACTATCAATTCAGATCCATTGATCTATGTGTCCATCTTTATGCCAATACCATGTTGGGGTTTTTTTGTTTGTTTGTTTTGTTTTCTTTTGTTTTGTTTTTACCACTGTAGCTAGGTAATATGATTTAAAGTCTGGAAGTGAGTGTCCTTCAGCTTCACTTTTCCTTTTTTAAGAGGTTTCTGTCTTTTCAAGGCCTCTTACCCTTCCAGATAAATTTGATAATTGTGTTTTCCATTTATTTAAAAAATGCTGGTGGAATTTTTATTGGGATTCCTTTGAATCTGTATATCAATTTGGGTAGACTTGACACCTTAATGATATTTAGTCTTCCAATCCATGAGCATGGGATGTTCTTCCAATTATTCAGATTTTTAAAAATTTCTTTTAGCACTGCATTGTAGTTTTCTGAATACAAGTGCTTTACATCCTTGGTTAAGTTTATACCTAAATATTTGATTCTTTTAGTTGCTATTGTAAGTGGATATTTTTCCTTGATTTCCTTCTCATATTGCACATTACAATTGTATAGAAACACCAGTTTTTGTGTATTGATCTTGTATCCTGACACTCTACTAAAATCGTTTATTAGCTCTAGCAGCTGTCTTCTAGATTTTTCAGGACCTTCTAGATATAGGATCATATCATCTGTGAATATTGAAAGTTTTACTTCTTCCTCTCTGCTTTAGATGACTTTTATTTCCTTTTCTTGCCTGATTGCTCTAGCTAAAACCTCTAGCACTATATTGAACAACAGTGGTGACAGTGGGCATCCTTATATTGCCCCTGATCTCAATGGAAAAGCTTTCAGTCTTTCACCATTCAGTACAATGTTAGCTGTGGGTTTTTCATATATGGTCGTTATCATGTTGAGAAAGTGTCCTTCATTTCCTATCTTTTGTATTATGTTTATAAAGAAAGGATGCTGTATTTCATCAAATGCCTTTTCTGCATCAATCATAGGATCATGTGATTTTTCTTCTTTGATTTATTAATGTGCTGTATTATGATGATTGATTTTCTTGTGTTGAACCACCATGCATGCCTGGTAGGAAACCCACTTGATCATGATGAATAATTCTTTTAATGTGTTGTTGGATTCAATTACAAAGTATTTTACTGAGAATTTTTGCATCCATATTCATTAAAGAAATGGGTCTGTAATTTCTTTCTTCATAATATCTTTATCTGGCTTTGGTATTAGGATGATATTAGCTTCATAGGACGAGTTTGGTAATGTTCCTTCTTGTTCAAATTTTTGGAAGCACTTGAATAAGATTAGTAATCAATTTTCTTTGAATGCTTGGTAGACCTCACCTGTGAAACCATCTGGTCCTGGGCTTTTCTCTTTAGGGAGCTGTCAGATGTTGAATCTCTTTATTTGTGATTCATTTGTTGAGGGCTTCTATTTCCTCTAGGGTCAATGTAGGTTGTTTTTACCTTCCTAGGAATTTTTCCATCTCATCTACATTGTCTGGATTTTTGGCATAAAGTTGTTCTTATGATCTCTCTTATTTCTGTGGGATCAGTAGTAATTTTCCCATTTTCATCTTTTATTTCATTCATTTGCATCTTCTCTCTTTTTTCCTTAGTGGCAGTAAAAGTTTGTTTGATTTTGTTAATCTTCTTGAAAAACCAACTATGGTTTTGCTAATTCTCTCTATTGTTTTTTTTTCTCTATTTCATTTATTTATGCTCTGATCTTTGTTGTTTCATTCCTTCTACTTGCTTTGGGATTCGTTTGCTGAGTTTTTTTTCCCCTAGTTCCTCCAGCTGTGTAGGTAGCTCATTCATTTAAGCTCTTCTTTTTATAAAAGATTTCCCTCTCAGCACTGCCTTCACTGTATCCCAAGTTCTGATATGTTGTGTTTTCATTGTCATTTATCTTCAGATATTTATTGATTTCTCTTGAAGTTTTTCTTTGACCCACAGATTATTTAAGAGTTTGTTGTTTAATCTCCATATATATGTGAATTTTTCCTTTTACTGCCTCTTGTTGATTTCCAACTTTATTCCATTATGATCAGAGAAAGAGCTTTGTATAATTATGATCTTGCTGAATTTATTGATATCTGCTTTGTGACCCAACATATGGTCTATCCTGGAGAAAGATCCATGAGCACTTGAACAGAATGTATATCCTGCCGTTTTGGGGTGCAGTGTTCTATATATGTCTGTTAGGTTTAGTCTATTTATCATATTCAAGCTCTCTGTTTCTTTACCCAGATATTCTATCCAATGGTGAGAGCGATGTGTTGAAGTCTCCAACTATTATTGTAGAGACATCTATTTCTCCCTTCTGGTTTGCCAGTGTTTGCCTTATGTATCTTGGGTCTTGGGGCATCCTGGTTAGGTACATATACATTTATGATAGTTGTTTCTTCCTGGTGGATCATCCCTTTTATTAATATGTAATGCCTTTGTTTCTAATAACTGTTTTGCTTTCAAAATATATTTCATCCAATATAAGTATAGTTAACCCAGGTTTTTGTTTTTTTTTTTTTTGGTTACTGCATGTATGGAATATCTTTTTCCAACCTTTCACTTTCAATCTATTCGTATCCTTGGAATTAAGTTGAGTCTCATGCAGACAGCTTATAGATGGTGCATATTTTCTTATCCATTCCACCAGTCTATGTCTTTTGATTGGGGAGCTTATTCCGTTAACATTCAATATTATTACTCTAAAGGCAGTTCTTATTTCATCCATTTTGACCTTTGGGTTTTATCTGTCATTTCATTTTCACCACTCTTTTGACACTTTTGGTTACTATTCCTGATACAATCATCATTTCTAGCCTCTCTTCCAATCCTGTCTCTCCTGTCTTTTCTTTTCTGTCTTTGAAATTCCTTTTAGTATTTCCTGCAAAGCCAGTCTTTTTTGTTATAAACTCTCTCAGTTTCTGTTTATCTGTCAATAATCAAAACTCACCCTCATTTTTTAAAAAGAATCTTGCTGGATACAAAATTCTTGGCTGGCAGTTTTTCTCTTGCAGTATTTTGTCTTCTTGCCTCCATGGTTTCTGATTTTAAAAATCTGCATTTAATCTTATTTGGTATCCTTTATAGGTTATGAATTGCTTTTCTCTTGCTGCTCTTAGAATTCTCTTTGTCTTTGGCATTTGACATTTTAATTAGAATGTGTCTCAGAGTTGGTCTATTTGAATTTATTTAGATGGGAGTACAATGTGCTACTGGGACATGGATATCTATGTCCTTCAATAGAGTTGGGACAATTTCAACCTTTATTTCTTCAAATATTCCTTCTGCCCCTTTTTCATTCTCTTCTTCTTCTGGAGCACCCATGACATGTATGTTTGCTTGTCTTTTGCACTCATTTAGTTTCCTGAGACCCTGTTCAATTTTTTCCATTCTTTTCTTCATCTGTTCTTTTGTATGTTTGCTTTCAGAGGACCTGTCTTCAAGCTTACTGATCCTTTTTCTGTCTCCTCAAATCTGCTGTTATATGCCTCCAGTGTGTTTTTTAATTTCATTTACTGCATCTTTCATTCCCATAAGGTCTGCTATTTTTCTATGTATACTTTCAAATTCTTCTTTGTGCTCACCTAGTGTCTTCTTAATATCTTTAATGTCTTTAACATCTCACTGAATTTATTAAGGAGGTTTGTTTGAACATCTATGATTAGTTGTCTCAACTCCTTTATGTCATCTGCAGGCTTATCTTATTCTTTTAACTGGACCATATCTTCCTCTTTCTTTGTATTTATTGTAATTTTTTCGTGTCTTCACATCTGACTTACTAGATGTATTTATTCTCGATGTAATTTCTCCCTTTAGTTTAGGGCTTTCTTGACTTTTATCCCTTGCTGATTGTGTAGTTGGAGCTGAGGATGTAGTTAGTGCTGTAAGCTATGGAGGCTGAACCTGCCCACATTGCCCCAGGAACTGATGAAGCTTCTACCACCTTTCTCCTCTGCCAGGGGTAGGGACAGAGCTGGAGTCATGAGTAATAATCCAAGTTGTGCACAGCAAGATTGTCTGCAGTTGCCCAGAGAGACTGATGAACCTTCACACCCCTTCCTCCCCTACCTGGGTCAGGGATGTAGCTGCAGTTATGTGTAGCAATCTATGCTATGTGGGTCCAAAATGACCACATTTGCCCAGGTAAACTGATATACTACCAGCCCTTGCAAGGGGTGTGGATGGACCCTCTGGAGTGCCCAACAATGTAATCCATGTGGGCCAAATATACCTGCAGTTGTCCTGAGAGGCTGAGGGAGTACTGTCCCTTCTACCATTTAGGGGTTGGGAATGGAACAACTGACCCCCAACAGTTCAGTCCCTGTAGGCTGAAAGTACCAACTTTTGTCTGGAGAGGCTGAGGAAACACCAGTCCCTTATATCCTATTGGGTAGTGGGGTTGGATCTACAGGTGCCCAACAGTTCAGTCCCTTTAGGCTGAGAGTACCTGACATTGTGTGGAGAGGCTGAGGAAACACCAGGCTCCTCCTATCCTATTTAGTCCATGTGGTTGGATCCACAGGCATCCCTATAGGCCAAAGTATGCACCATTGCCAGGAGAGGCTGTGGAGTTGCCAGACCCTTCCTATCCTTTTGTGCATGGGGATGGATCCATAGGCATTCAACAGTCCAGTCTATGCAGGCTGAAATGACCTGCTATTGCTTGAAAAGGCTGTGGAAACACCAGCCTCCCTCCTGTGCTATTGGGGTTGGAGGTGGATCCAAAAGTACCCACCAGTCCAATCTGTGTGGGCCAAAAGTACCTGAAGTTACCCAGAAAAACTGGGAAAACATAGCCCCTCTCTTGTCTTATTGGGGTGGGGGTGGAGCCATGGGTGCCTAATGGTTGAGTTTGTGCAGGGCAAAAGTGCCTACAATTGCCCTAAAGGGCTGAGGTACACCAACCCCTACTATCCTATGAGGGGTTGGAGGTGGAGATGGACTTGAATGCACTCAACAAGCCGGTTTGTGTGGGCTGAAAATGCTTGCAGTTGCCCAGAGAGCCTGAGGAAACCCAGCTCCTCTCCTATCCTATTGGGGTGCAGTGATACAGCCCCAGGGGTCTGACTATTCAGTCTGTGCCAGCTGAAAACATATGCAGTTGCCTGGAGAGACTGGTGCAGGTCCCACCAGTTCCTCCCTGCTGTAGGTGGGGCTGGATCCTAGACTAGGGCTGCAGTCCAGTCTTGGTGTAAAGAAGCCAGTCCCTAATGTCACTGTGATTTTCAGTCAGTCTGGCTTCCCTTCATGCTGGGGTTAGAATCAAAATGGTTGCTACCAGCCCATTTTCAACTTGGACAGGTTCAAACCCTCTCTGTTCCTAGGATTATACTTTAGCCTGCTGAATCCACCAATCAGTAGCTGAAGGCAGTGGACGATCATCTCTTCCTCCCCCATTTATGGGAAATGGAGTTTCTAACTTGAGCCATGTAATAGCTCCTGAGGTGGCTTGCACTGCTAGAGTGTGATGGGCACTGGCCTCTTTGGCATGGCTTGCAGTTCCCAGAGAAGTGGTGCAGGTACCTCCCAGCTTCCTCCCAGCCAGAGTTGGGGCTGGGGTTTAGGCTAGAGCTGCAATCTGATCTGGTAGAAAGAATCTGGTCCCTACCAGCACTGTGACTTTCAATCAGCCCCACTTCCCCCCATGCCAGGGGCAGAGTTAAAATGGCAGCTACTGGCCTCTTTCTGACTTGGAGAAGTTCGAAATCTAGCTTTTCTTAGGATTATAATTTAGCCTTCTGAATTTACTAATCAGTAGCTGAAGTCCATGCTACACTGTGTCTTCCTCCCCTGTTTTTGGGAAATGAAGTTTCCAACTCCAGCCACTGAATAGCTACCAAGGCAGCTTGTAACACAGGCATTGGCCCCCATGGCATGAAGGGCTCTACTCACATATCTTCTCTGCATATGGGTGGTCTTTTCCTTACATACATTCAAGGTTGTTGCAGGATACACTTCTCATCTCCTGGAGCTCCCAAACAGGTGTTATAGACAGCTCTGGGCAATTACTAACTGCTCTGTAGGATGAACTGACTCTTGGAGCTCCTTACTCTGTTGCCACCTTGGTTTTCCACTTCACTTTTGCTACTTTTGATCTTTTTGATGGAAATGTAAGCCTCTGAAGGAGAGCAGCAACCAATGCAAGTCAACTTGCAAAGAGCATAAAAGGAGTATTTTGCATTGATTTGTTTGTTTTTGTTTTTGTTTTTTTTAGCTCCTAGCACTCAAAGGCATCCCTGTCATATCACTAGTTGGATACAAACTTAAGGACCAAACAGCTCAATGACTAAATTCCAGAGTTAGCACCTTAAAATTTACAATGTTCAATGATATATCACAAGACAAACAGGAGATGATGGCCTATTCAAAGGAAAAAGATAAATGTCCAGGAAACATCAATAAAGAAGAACAGATTTTGGGCATACCAAAAAAAAAAAGACTTTTTAAAAATGATCTTCAATATTATCAAGGAGATAATGGAAAACTTGAAGAAAGAACTAAAATAAATTAGGAAAACAATAAATGAACAAAATGAGATCTCAATAAAGGGAGTTGAAGACCACAATAAATGAAACAAAGCATTCCTTAGGAGGGTTTCAACAGCAGAGTGGAGCTGGCAGAAGAAATAATCAGCAAACTTGAAGACAAGACAATTGAAATGATTCCAGCAGAGGAGCAGGAAGAAAGAATGCAGAAAAGTGAACAGTGCCTAAGAGAGCTGAGAAAAACCATAAAGCAGACCAATACACATAATGAAGTAACAGAAAAAGAAGCAAGAAAGGAGCATAGTGAGTATTCAAAGAAATAGTGACATAAAACTTTTCAAATTTAACAAAAGACATGAATATTGATGTTCAAGAGCCCCAAACAGGATGAAATTGAAAGAGCCATGACCAGATACATTAAATGAGACTGATGAATGCTGTATTAGTCAGCCATAGGGGAGCTGATGCAAGATACCAGAAATCTGTTCATCTTTATAAATGGTATTTCTTTGGGATAGAAGTTTACAGTTACCAGACCATAAAGTATAAGTTTCTTCTTTCACCAAAGTGTGTTTCCATGTGTTGGAGCAAGAAAGCTGCCAATGTTTGCCAGGGTTCAGTCTTCTTGGGTTCCTCTCTACCTGGGGCTCCATTTCTCTCTGGGCTTAGCATCTCTGTTTCCTCCACAAGGTCAGCTGTAGACTATGAGGCCTTCTAGGGTTTGCCTTTCTCCACAAGACCACCTATGAACTGTCAGGTGAGACACTCATCTCTTTTCCTGGGGCCTTCTCTCCTTCCTCATCACCAAGCTCCTCTGTATGCTTACTTCCCCAGGCTCCACCATTAAAACTCCACATCAGAACTCCAACATCATAGACTCCAACTAACTTCTCTGCTCTGCCATGTAGTTTTATCTGAGTCCTCACCCACCAAGGGGTAGGGACTAAACACCTATTGGCATGGCCCAATCAAAGCTCTAATCATAACTTAATCACATCCAGAACAGACCAGTTTACAAGCATAATCCAATATCTATTTTTGAAATTCATAAATAATGCCAAACTGCTACAAGTGTTAAAGACCAAGAGAGAATTCTGAAAGCTGCAAGACAAAAGAAAAATGTCACACACAAGGAAAACCCAGTAAGACTAAGTAGTGATTTCTCATTAGAAAGTAGGGAGACAAAAAGGCAGTAGGCTGTGGGATGATATATTTAAAGTGCTGAAAGAAAATAACCACCAACCAAGATTTTATATACAGTTTGTGATGATTAGGCTCATGTATCATTTTGGCCAGGTAATGGTGCCCAGGTTTTTGGTCAATCAAGCAGTGGCCTAATTTTTACTGTGAGGACATTTTATGAACTTAAATCATCAGTGAGTTGATTGCATCTCTGACTCACTATATCTACAATCAACTGAGGCGATTGCTTTCAGCAATGAGAGAAATCTCATCCGATCAGTTGAAGACCTTAAAAGAAGTGATTTCAGCAGTCAGAGAATTCCCATCTCTACTGCAGAAGCCAACTTCTGGGGTTCATTGAGTACCTTCATTGCAGTTCCAGGCTTGCAGTCTGCCCCACAGAATTTGGACCTGTGAATTCCCATGCTGGCATGAGACAATTTTATAAAATCTCATAATACTTACACATATCACCTATCAGTTATGTTTCCCTAGAGAACCCTGACTAATATACAGTTGAAATTAAGTTATCAAATCAGTCTTGATTGTTATAGATTTTGGATGTTAAACTTAAGCCCCCTATAGCCACACAAAAAAATTTGAAAAATATACACAGAAACAAATGACTGAAAATGGTTCACAACAAAAAAATAAATCAATATGAAAGTAAGGAGTAATGAGGAATTGAGGGACACAAAATTTTTGACTTACAAAACTAAATGGCATAACTATACTATATTTCAAAGAAGTTTTGAAAAATCATGAAGGGACTTCTCTGTTTCCTCCTGTGAGATATCATTGCCCTGTCCGTTTCCTGGACACTTCTGCCATGCTGAATAAGAGGGACACAGAGAACATAGATTGTTAACCTAAAGAATTAAGGGTAGAAGACTTGCTTTCTTAGTGCACAGCTTCACTCTCTAAATTTAAAGATGGGAAAAGGGATATATTAGTGAGGTCTCTGGTTTGTCTAAGGTATAAACCTACTCCAAAGAAACTGTGCACAACTGTAAATAAGAAATGAAAATATGAGAACTATCTTTCCCTCAGCATTATAGATGCTAATAATGTAACTTATGCTTTAAGTAACAGAACACTTTCTTATAGAACCATGATATCACTTAAGTTGAGGCATCACTTTGAGTCCAATCATGCAGAGTTACAGAAAAAGGAATTGGATATTTTAAATGCTAACATTAAGAGCTCTTTCAAAGCCATATATTATTACATATTATTAAAGGTTTTCAAACTAGAAATGTAGAAGCCACTGGAGCATTCTAGGTTTTAATTTCTGATGGGGGAAATAATGATAGCTATAACCCACATAAACTAAAAATTCTTTGGGATCCTCAGTATTTTGTTAAAAGTGTAGAGTGATTTTGAGACCAAAAAGTGAGGAGAAACCACTGTGGATGATCCACAGCCAGGATTGGTCCATTTCTTGTGATGCCTTCACAAGGAGCCATTGTTATGGAACTCCAAGCCCTTAAGTAAGTCCCTCAGGCTTAGGTTTGTGGTCTGCTAACCCAGAAGCTGTTTTTGGTGACCTGTGAGACTAGGATTGATCTTAGCTTGTTTGTTTTTTGGTCTTGTGGATTCTTTATTTTATAAGTTTTTTTCTTTTTGGCCTTATTCTTTTTCTCAAATTTTCTTTTATTCTTTGCTTTTTGTTATTTTAAAAATTATTTTACTTTCTTCTTTTGCCTGTTTCTCTTTTTTAAAAAATTTTTTCCTTTTTTCTTTTCCTCCTGTTTATTTTTCAATTTTTTATTTCTTTAATTTTTGGATTTTGTTCATTTTTTCCTCTAGAATTTGCTTTTTTAAAATAAGATCATTTATTCAGGTAGACTTTGGAAGAGTTGTGTTTTTGGTTATTTTGACCAGCTTGTCACCAGTTCTTCCCATTTGAAAGTCTACATAGAGCCACTAGGTCTTCAGCCCACAGAAATCCAACACACTGCAGGCTCTCTCAGCCATGTGTTGAGAAGAAGACCCATATTGGAAACTATTGGTTCTTCAGAACAATTGGAAAGGGTGGCTTTTCCATGGTGAAATTAGCATGGCACATCCTCACTGACCATGAGGTAGCTGTATATATCATCCACAAAACTGAACATAATTCTGCCAGCCTCCTCATGTTCTCCTGATAGGTGAGCAAACTGAAGGCCTTGAAACATCCAAATGTAATCAAGTTATTTGAAGTCATTTTAGAATGACAAAACACTATCTCATGTTGGAGTATGCTAGTGGAAGAGAACTCTTTGAATATCTGGTGGCTCAAGGCTCTATGGAAGAATAAGAAGCCTGAGCCAAATTGTCAGGCAGTATCTGCTTTGCAGTATTGCCACCAAAATTTTATTGCCCACAGGGACTTAAAGACACAAACCTCCTGCTGGATGCTGATGGGAATTTGAACCTTGCCAATTTTGGCTTGGATGCTGATGAGAATAACAAACTTGCAGATTTTGGCACAAGTAAAAATTTTACCAGTGACAAGAATCTGAAAGCCTTATGTGGCAGTGTCCATTACACCACCCCAGAAATCTTTCAAGGAAAAATATATGATGGGGCTGCTGTCAATGTCTGGAGCCTGGGAGTGATTCTATATACCATGGTGAGTGGGGATCTACCTTTCAATTAACTGGGCTTCCAGGACCTGTGAAGGTAGGTTCTCAATGGAGAGTCTATGTTCCAGTGTACCTGTTTGTGGACTGTGTAAATCTTATTAAAAAAATGACTTACCATAGACCCTTGTAAAAGAACAATGCTACAGCATATAATGAGTGACCCATGAGTAAATATGGGCTATGAATATCAAGAACTGAAGATTTATATGGAGCCCCTACTGGATTCCCAGGAACCCCACTGGACAGCATTGATGATGTCCATAAGATACAGCCTAGAAGAGGTAAAGGAATCAGTGACTTATGAAAAGCATGAGGAAATCATGGCTATCTATCTGTTGCTGGGCTACAACAGACAGGAGCAGGAGGCCTCCACCATCAACCTGCAGACCCAGCCCTCACCTGATCAGAAACACAGCTGCACTCCTTTCCTACACCACATGGAAGAGCACAACATGCCTGCCAAGCCCATGCTTCAAAGATACAGTGAATCTGCAATTCTCCCCTCTGATTCCTTATCCAAAAACATTCAGGAATACAGGGGGTTCAAGTGTCCTGAGAAGTACCAGAGTTCAAGGAGGAAGGCTTGGAGCATGGCCACCATTGCTGCCTGCCCCTTGCCAGGCCAGGAAGGGGAGAAACCCACCTCTGTCCTTTTCAGGCCCAACCTCTCCACCAGCACTTGTCAACCCTGCAATATTCCTCTTCTGGAGAGGAGCAGCCTTAGCCAGGGACTTAAAGACAAAAACCTGCTGCTGGATGCAGATGGGAATTTCAACCTTGCCAATTTTGGCTTGGAGCAAATCAGATTTGGGAGCATCTAAGAATTCTCCATCTACAGAGTCCCTGGCCATGCCCCAAATGCACCAGCATTTGGTGAAGCCTTGGTGAAGCCTTGGTGAAGCCCATCCAGGCCTCTGGGCTATGCCCCAGGGAGACTCACTGGGAAGGCCCCCACCTTGGCCCTGTGGCCTCCCCCTCTGCCCACATCAACTGTAGTGGAGATGGAGACCCTGAAGAAAGCAATTCCCCCCTAGCTGTTGCCAAGGGAAATTCCATCCAAAGGGGGCAACACCAAGTTAGGGGTGAGCCACAGAAGAGGACAGCCTTTCACTCTGGCAACAGCCAGGGTCAGCAAGGGACATTATGAGCCATTTCATGAAGTTTATTTGAAGTAATATATGCTTATGGTGTGCTAGCAGGAAGGAAGACTAGTGTGTGCCATGCTCACAGAACTTATATGGGAGATGAATATCATGAGCTCCCTGGAGCCAGGATGAGGCAGGAGATCTGCAAGTTGCTCAAGGCACTTGGCTGTGACCTGATGAAATGCTATGAGCTGCTGTGCATGTGCAGCAGACCAGGCCAGGGTGACTTTCTTCAATGGAGGATGGAGTTGTGGAGATTGCCATAGTGGTTCTCCTTGGGATGTAAGTAAAAAGTCTATCTTGGAACCCCAGGGCCTTTAAAAAACATTGCTGCCAAACTAACAAAATTGCTTTAGCTTTAAGCAGCTCCCAGGAGAAGACTGGTCAATGTCACAAGGTGCCTGCAGACCCTTACTGCCAGGCAGCCATTCTGTACACCACCTGGGTAGAATTCCAGAGACTGCACTCATTGTTTCCCCTGGGTCACTGTTCCCCTCTACTGTCCTTCTCCCAGCCTGGTGATAAGAGCCAGTGGCTGTCATCTTGACTCCCACATGTCTCCTGGAAGCCTGTTAAAGCAGAAGCTCTTTTGTTAGTTTAGTGGCAATGGTTTTACAGGCCATAAAGGTGATTGAATCCTCCTCAGTGGAACACCACTGAGACCCTGCTATGGCATCTGCACATCTCCATCCTGCCCTATGCAAAGTCCTCCAGCCCATTGTACCCATGTCTCAACATCATATGTTGGTTGTTCAGGTTCCAGTCATGACTGTTGGTGTTTAGTGCCTGCCATTCTCCTGTATCATCTCTGTGGGCTCCATGGAACTCTTGGTCTTCATCCTCCATGGTAAGTCTAGTGAGTTTACCTTGGCTTCCTAAGGATTATCTCCCCTAGGTATTTGCTTGGAGATTAATTGAGATTCCTTCTGGTAACCTTGATGCACATATATCTGCATTTAACAATGAAGAGTTTCCCATTGGTTCCTGCTGGCCCCACCTATTGCTAGAGCAAGAGGCTGGGGTCCCACTGCAGGGAAAATTTTCCTAGGCTCCCACTTGTGGGAGCTGCCATAGGTGGACAGAACTCTCTTTAAACTCATCCTAGGGAAAATTGGTTCTTTTTGGGATTCCATCCCTGCGGTTGATGTTATGTGCGAGGTGAGGCCATGGGGCCATGATGCAGGGCTTGCAGGTTCACAGCCTCTCCATTTTGCCTCTGTGGGGCCCATTCCAGGGAAACTTCTGGGCTGCTGTGAACTGTGCTGTGAGCTATCTTTGATTACTGGTGCTCATGAGTGTGACTGGGAGATGGCAGCAAAAACAGAAATAGGTTGTGTATCTATAAAGCTGCAATGAATAGTCCAAAAAAAAAAAGTTAATAAAGCAATTCCATATACAATATCATTTGGAAGAATAAAATCTTGGGAATAAATTTCATCAAGGAAATTAAAGACTTGCATTCTAGATACTACAAAATATTCTTATATAAAATTAAAGACCTAAATAAGTGTAAAGACAAACTGTTCATGGGTATGAAACTTCATAGTGTATGATGTATGAACTACCAAGAGAAATGTATAGGTTCAATATAATCTATATCAAAATTCCAAAAGCTTTTTGTTTAGAATTGGGAACACAAATCGTCAAATTCATTTGAAATTGCAAGAGGTTCTGTGTAGCCAAGATAATTTTGCAAAAGAAGAATCAAGACAGAGGCCTAATAATTTCATATTTCAAAACTTACCACAAATCTTTAGTAATCCCAACAATGTTATATTGGCCTAAGGACAGACATATAGACCAAGGGAATAGAATTGATGATTTAGAAAGAAACCGATATACTATGGGGTAATGGATATTTGAAAAGTGTATCAAGTCTACTCAATGGGAGAAAAGCCTATTTAAAAAATTATTATTGGGCAGCTTCATTTCCAATTATAAAAATGAAGATGGATTCCTACTTTATGCCATGAACAAAAGTTAACTCTTAATGAATCATTTGCCTAAATATATGATCTACATCCATAAAATATAGAGGAAAAGGTAGGAATAAGCCTTAATGGCCTTACATTTAGTAATCGATCTGATATCAAAAGTACAAACAACAAAAGAAAACCATGATAAATGGAACGTTCTCCTCAGGGAACAGTGACCTCAACACCAGTACAAACCAAAGCAGGAAGTCCTGAGTGTTGGAGAGGACCAGCCTTGGCCTCCTTTCAGAATGGCAGCTGCTCTCACTAAACTTTCCATGGAGGACAAAGAAAATGAGCTACATGGAGCCTGAAAAGATGTTATAGGAGACGAGCAGTTGCTGGACACAAACAATTGTAAGTTCGACCTGAAAAACTGTTTCACACTGCTGGGCATGAGGGGCATGCTGGGCTGGAGGACTTCAGGCAGGGGAGGATGGATGTAGGCAGCTGCTGTGGTGGCATCTCAGTGGGGTTCACCTGCAGAGGATATCCTCACTTACAAGGCCTTCAAAAGCACTGAAAGATGTTTATGTGAAATGTTATGGGAAGTATGGGAGGTGGCATGGGAATCCCTGTAATTTTTGTGTAACATTTGTGTAATCTAAGCATCTTTTAAAATATATATGAAAAAAAAAAATTTATGTAAGCAAATGCACATATATGCATATATATCTATATATCATTTTACAAATATTGGTTTGTATTGTGAAAATTTGATTTTTACCCACAATAAAATATAAATAAATAAATAAATAAATAAATAAATAAATAAATAAATAAAGCACTGACTCCTAAGTATCAAAGTGGCTTCAGCTTCCAAAGGTGAATGGATCTGCCTTGGAGGGCAGAGAAGGGGTCTGCAGAGCCTCACTGCCAGGTGGCCATTGCCCCCACCTACAAGGCTGCAGAGACTGGACTGGTAGTTTACCCTGGGGCCCTGCTCCTGATCCTGCCTTTCTTCAACCTTTCCTCTGTTTCTAGGAGTGTGGAGTTGATTCTGGAGAAATAAAGAGAATTCGAATGAGACCAGAGTCTGTTTATTCAAAGCTGGCTTTAGCAAGTTGTCAGCAGCCATATCTTGTTTTTGGCAGAGGCCCCAAGGTAGGCAGGATCAAGGGAAATTTTCACAGTGAAAAGCAAGATGGTTCAGGTGTGCTCCAAGGGAGGTTGTTGGTAGTGGAGCTGGAGGAGGTCTAACTGAAAGGCAGGTTATGTGACTGTTTGGGGAGCTTATTTGGCTTCCCCTGATAGATCCTCATTTGGAAGAGGGGTGTCAGCAGAAGAGCAAAACAGAGAAGCTGGTTGTCATAAGCCAAATTCCTCTCCTCCTGGGCCTGATGCTTATAGAGATTTTGGGTTTCTTCTTTTTCTGCCCAGATATTCCCTCTTCCACTCTGCCCCCTAAAGGTGTGCATGAAAGTGGAGGAGGGGAAGAGATAACAGGGCTCTCCTACAAAACAGTTGCACTGAGATTTCCTCTAAATTAAAAAAATATATATAACAAAAATAAAATTCCAAAGTCTGCTTTTTTTCTCATCTCCATGTAGAAAGTAGAGACTGGATCTCTAGGGTTTAGTGGGAGGCTGACTCACTCTGGAACTCTTGCAGATATCGTGGTGGAGTTCCCTGTTAGTCCTTCAACTCATATAAGCATCTACCCTCTCCTCCACACCCCCTCCAAGCAAACCATCAAGGTGGCCTGTCCCTGACCTCAGGACCCTGGGACCCATGCCTGGGCATCTGTAGTCTTGGTCTGGTGCAGCTCTGAGCATGTGGGGCTGGCAGCTGCTCTAGGATGCAGAGGTGACAGTGAGGTGCTCTGACCACCTTCCACACTGAAACCTGTGCCCTGCCCTCTTCCCCAGAGCTGGGTATGTTTTTCCCCAAGCTGCTGTGCAGGGGTTCTTGGCCTCCAAAGACCCTCTGCCATCACCTCCCACAGCTCTCCAGGGTAGACATAGGGGCTGACCCAGGCTGGGAGTGATCAGAGGACTGCAGGGCTGATGGGCTCTCCCAGGCCATCAGGAAGCTGCTCTGGCTGCTCCCCTCCCTAGTGTTGGAACACTGAGCCTTCTCCCTTTCTGGAGAGCCTCTGCCTGAAAGCACCTACCCCACCACTCCTCCTTCCCAGGAGATGCCCTTGGCTGTGGTGAATCCAGCTTCTGTCACACAATGACTTCCACCCCACCACACTGCCCCATCTCTGTTTCCTTGTCTTCCCCTCCTGACACTGTGGTCTTCCAATGGCTGAGGACAGGCAGGACAAAGAGGCTCCAGCCTTCTCTCCTCAAAGGCCATTATTGGGTGGGTCTTTATGGGCACTTAGCTGGTGGCAGGCAGTATATCCTTATTTATTTCTCTGCTATCTTGATTTGTTTGAGATATTGGGGAAGGGAGCCATACACAAGGTGCTCCCATTCTCACCTGGCCTGTGTAGTTTTTGTGAGGGATTATTTTTTACTTTATTAATTTATTGGGTTCATGATGAATCCACAACCATTCATCACTTTCCCCGTCCCTTGGTCTCAGTCCAGGTTCTGAGGAAGGTCAAGACCTTGGGAACATGAAGGAAGCCTAGCCAACATCAGCCCTTCTGTCCTATCCCCACCTGAACACCCTCCCTCCTCTCTCCCCTCCTGCCTGTGGAACAACCCAGGTGATCTGACAGTTCAGTAGGGCACATTTTAGTTCACAAAGTGGGTGGGGAACCAGGGGTACTCCAACAAGGTAGACCATCCCCAACTATCTTCCAATACTGCACTAGCTTCTCTGTGTGATTAGACAAAAATCAGAATTTTTTTCAGTGTAACACATTTTATATCTTGCTTCCACAAAGTCTATTACAGGTCAAGGGAACTCTACAGAGCAGCTGCTCTCCATGTTCAAAATTTGAACTGTTTTGGTCTTGTGCTCCTCTCTTTATGTGCTTCCACAGTTGAGGTAGAGAGCTTTAGTCTTGTACCAGCAAATACTTCAGTCCAGAAGTGGCACTTTTGCTCACAACTCATTGCCCCAAATTATCTCATGTCCTGTCTAAATGCTAGGAACAGGGAAGCATAACCACTTACCCTTTTACTGTTCACTATAATCCAAGTTCCATGAGGGTATGCATTTTTGTGTCTCTTGTATACTGCTGTATCCTCAAGTGTCTAGGATAGTGTCCAGAATACAGTAGGTCCTCATTAAACTGAATGAATGAATATAGTACCAGGAAGAAATCTACATGTCCTAGAGAAGTGACAAAAGTCCCAGGGGTCTAAGGCTGAGAGGGTCTTGGTTAAGAGCTATGTGGCCCAGAGCTGCAGAGATGGCTGTCCTTAAGAGATATATTTGGTGTAGTTCATGCTGGGGAATAAAATAGAATCCATGTTGAGACCTCCAGACCAATCCCACTGAGTGGGAGCTGGTATCTTAAGGTTCAGAATATATCAGAGAAAAGGGAATAATTAATAAGAGCAATCTGTACAATAGCCAGGCAGGATAGAGAAACATAGAGTGTGACTAAGGATGACACTTCTAGTCATAGCTCAGGTGGCTCTCCTGACTTACTCCATAAAGCAATGATATCAAGAACCCAGTCAACTTAGCATAACCAGCACACAAGCACTGAGCTCCTAAATGCAGCTGCCATAGCCATCTGCTGCTTTAATGTAGGGCAGCCCCACACATCACCAGCAGAAAGGGAAAGAAATGCTTATCAACTGAGCATCAACTATGGTCCAGGCTCTGTGAGAGATGGTTTACTTCATCAGTTCATCTAACCCTGAGAAGCCGGAGGTGTTATGTCTTATGTAATATAGAGTGTTTCAATGATCAAGAAACAGGAATGTTTTATAAATTGGAAACAGATAAAATATAATGTCATCTAGGCTGGTTAAGCAGGTATAACATACAAATTATTTCAGCTAACCCTGCCTTCAGGACTTTCTGACTGATAAAGCCAAGTGAAAGCCAACAGAAGCAATGCCACCCTCTAGCTGTGGGGTCTTCCACAAGCCACTGTACCTCTTTGAACCTTAACTTCCTCATCTAATAAATAAGAGATTTGGAAGAGCAGAAAATGAGAATTTTTAAGGAAGTACTGGGTATTGAACCCAGGACCTTGTATATGGGAATCAGGCACTCAACCACTGAGCTACATCTGCTACACCAGAAATTTTTGGAAGGAAAAACCATGTGTGAGGTCTTAGGCCTCATAAAGACTTTTACTTGATAGAAATGGGAAGGCATAGAGGGCTTTCATCAATTAACTGACACAATCTGATATATGTTTTAATGAGATCACTGCTTATAGAAAATGTTAGAGGGACAAGGGCAGAGGAGGTGGATACTAGGAAATATTGCCATAATCTGGGTGTTGCTTGACTGGACCAGTGAAGCAGTGGTGGAAGAAGAGTGTGTCCCTGTGGTTGGCAGCTTGCACCTGGTGCATTGACCCTGAGCTGGCCTGATTTATGATGGACCTCCAGCAGGGCTCTGCCTCCCAAGCTCAGTAAGGCATACACTCTCTTGTCCCCAGTTCTTCTCCCTGGCCTGTTTCCAGCTAATACCAGGAGATTCAAATAACAGAGTCAAAAAAACTAATATAAGGCTTATGTTAGTATGGAAATAGAGAAGAGAAAACACAAGGAAGAGAGGGTTATCTGTTCATGGGGCTTCTTGCAGATAACCAAACCAACCCAGGTTGATTTCAACAGGAAAGGAGTTTGTAATGATATTGTATAGATTGCAAAATTGTGAGATTAGAGGGAGAATCAGGTTCTATGAAACTCAGAATTCATGCCACAATGCCATGGCACAACTTATCTAGTAAGGACATCACCATCCATCCCACTAAGCAAAAGAGTCTAGATTGTGCCACAACACACCATTAGCTCTGGACACTGGCACCACCCCTACACCATTAGCACAACTGCTCCAGGAACCCAATCTGAATGAAGATTCCCATTCTCTAGCTTTCTGAGTCACTGGATTCTGCTTCCATGGCTGAATCTGAGTAATGAAATGTCTGTTCCTTAACTGTGCTCTCCTGAAGGGGAGTCTGGGAAGGAAAAGTGCCTTGCACTTTCATCACTGGTAATTTAGGTGAGGCATTCTCTGCCTCTCACTGTGGCTAACAAATCCCAAACCTAAATGGGATTGCATATGCTAAGCAGACTAAATATCACAAGTGCCCCTTAGGAAATGTATGTCAGAGTGGAACTAGTGAATGTCCTTTGAATATAAAATGAAGTTATTTTCCCTTTGTGGCACTAATCCATGCTACAAGAAAGAAATTCTGAAAGGAAAATTACAAAAATATTTCATTCTATAAATTAGCCTCCTGAAGGAACTCTGTTAAATGATAAGACTTGTTTGGATGATTGTTTATATATTGTCAAAAGCGTGATAAATTTTATATGAAAAGTGTAATTATATATATGTATATACATACACAGAAACTCATATACGCATGCATATATGTATTTGTTCTGCTGTAATTGAGATGAACAAAGTCTTGGAAATCTCAGCTATACAAAAACATTAATTACCTTTTGGGTTGCAGTTAGTATGCAATGAGTTTCTCTCATTTGCATCAAAGACAGTCTGGAATAAACAACCAACCAAAGGAATAAAACTGGCACTTAGCTGTTGATTTTATTTTTTGCATTACAGACTTAAATCTACAAAGGTGAGAGTGTGTGTATGTACTATAAGAAAGAAATGTGGGATCAAAACTGAAATGATTTTAGATTTATTTTTACAATCCTCTGTCAGATCTTTACATTTCCCCTTAGTTTTGAAGGTTTACTTTTCTTCTACAGTGTGGAGGTGGGACACAAACATGTTTGACAAAAAGAAAATAGACTTCTATTGTATTTAGAAAAATTGTTTTTAAGTTCCAGCTAAAGCAGGTTCTATTCATTCTTTGACAGTGCACTTGGTTTGAAAAAGATTTAATATTATTTACAAAAGAAAGATCTTAAGCTCACACAAATTTAAAATATAAGGGCCAAAGAATAAGGAAAATTATATTTGGGATTAAAAAATATTTTATGGGCATAAAATTTAGACTCCACTAAGAATCTGAGTCCAGTGCTCATTCCTCAGTACACTACACACATGCACACAAATATTATTCTCTATAAGTTCTAGAACATTAGATTAAACAGGGTTTGAACATTAGTGTAAGGATTTTATGAGATACTTCTCAATAATCACTGAAAATAAATGTGGACATTTACCTCTGTTTTCTCACATAACTTCACTGAAATGATAATAAAATGATTAATTTAAAAGGTTGAAACACAAAGATAAATAGAAGAGACAAGGAGAAAAGAATAAAATTTTGAAAGCAAGAATTTGCATATATGACTAGTAACCTGTTAGCAAACAGTAGAAAACCCAAACCTGAGGCAGCAGTGGCAGTAGAACAAGCATGCTGATTTATGCTGCTGATCTCTGCAAGGCTCTCAATTGGAGACATGTCAGGTTCCCTGTGATGGAAGATCTGGGGTAAAAATAGGATTACCTGGAAATCTGAGTAGAGAATGGCCAGGAAGCCATATCTCCTCCCCACTGCAGAAGATTTGATGTTTGCCCTCAGGAGATGTTGATTCAGTGAAGCCCTGGGCTTAAGAAACCAGTTGCCCTGTGGGACTATGTGAGAGTCTACATGTCAGAGAGATTTGTAGTACTGGATGTTGCATTGCTTCCAATTGTTATTTATTAGAAAAAATGGTGTGGTGCACAACCCTGTGAGTGTAGGTTTTTCCCTTCTATTGACATATTTTCTGTATAAATGCTTTTTCATAAACCTATTTGGTAAGACAGTGATTTCCCAAGTGTCACAGTTTGAGTTTGGTGAATCCAAGAAAAGATTGTGTTTTTTAACTACTCCACTCCTGTGTGTGTGTGAGATCCTTTGATTGAATTAGATTTGGTTAAGGGACTTTGATTATATCACTTGATTCATTTCATTTGAATTTCTTACATCAGTGATGTGTGCCCCAGGTTCAGTTTCCACCCTCTTGCTGGTCCTTATATGATCAGAGTCACTGAAAGGAGACACACAGATAAAGGGAGCCAACATTTTGACACTGCCATGTGAGACAGGGCTTGAGATTGCTAACAGCTGAAGCTGAAGCACAAGCCCCCAAGAGGCTGGGCCCACAGACCTGAAGAGACAAGCCATATACCTGATCACTCACAGCTGAGCTCTGGGAAATTGTAAGCTTTGAAGCAGGGACATAGGCAGAGATCAGCTGCCATATTGCCTTCATCACATGGCAGGATGCCAGGATCACCTGTAACTGAGTTTCGTGAGGAAGCATCTCTGATCATGCCTTGATTTGGGCATTTTCATCTCAGAACTGTGTAAGCATTTGCCATAATAAATTTCCCATTTTAAAAGGCAACTCATTTCTGGTACTTTGCATTGGCAGTCTTGTGTCAGACTAAAAACACCAAGTTTTTCCATTTCATTTTTCTTGAATTAACTTTTCTACTTTTTTCATGGAAAATGATGTAGTGGATTCAATATTGAAGTCTTAAGTTTTCAAAAAATATATAAATTCAAGAAATTTTTCTTTAGAATTCAATGATGAAAGTAGGCTTTCTGATTTGTAAATAGTGTTGAAAGCATTGTTAATTCTGTGTGTTCCATGTGTATATGTGTGTGTGGTATGTGCAAGTGTGTGCACAAGTTTGTAGTTGTGGATTGAACTACAAACCATCCTTTATAAACCACAGTAGTGTGACTTGAGTTCAAAGGGGAGTCATCTGCTTTCTCCTTGTGTATTTGAACAAGGCAGTGAATTTTGTCTAAATAGACAATCTAGAAAACTGTAAGTATTCTGTGAAATCATGGTTTGTATTGAACTAACAAATATATGCAGAGACTAGTGATATACACAATATGTTTTGACACCTGCTAAGGTTTCATATTTCAAAACAAAGACAATGTAACATTTATGGGGCTCTATTTTTGCTTTAAATTTTTGTTGAAGAACAGAGGAAAGAATGGGAGAAACCACAGTCCTTCACTAGGATTTTCATTTTCCCTCCCTATTAGATCTTAAGAGACTTGACACAAACTAAAGGTTTTAATCATCCAGCAGAATATGAGACTTTAAGATCTTGCTTGGCCCTGTTTTCCAAATATAAAAGAAACATAAGAAAATAAAATTGCAATTCATCCCATAAAGGAAAAGTGCTGTTCATCCAAAAGTGATTTTTGTGACCTAATCAGCAGTGCTTGCTCTTTCACCTGTTTAAAATGTCTACAGTAATCAGTGCTGCATTTTTTGCTTAACTTATAAGTAATAATTAAACTTCAATGCAGAAAAATTTTAACATTACTACACATTCAAATCCATGGTCTTAAAATGCAGTGTGAATAAAAGTAACACCAAAACCATAAATTTTTGAGTAAGAGTGATGTGTGTTATGATTTATAGCCAAAACAATGGATAAATATGTTTCAATTCCTATTTTAATTTCAGGGGGATTACTGTTTGGGAAAGGTATTCAATTTCTAAATTACTATTTCTCATTGTCAATCATGCCCTCATGATCCCAGCAAGCTAATGTCCTGTCTTCTAAGATATTCCTCAAACCTAGTACAGACTAAAATTCCTATGAGGCCATGGATAGCTTTCATGTAGTCATTAGAGAATCAATTATTTTCCTATTGTAAGTGTGTAATTTCCTCACTGTTATAAAATAATCTGTGAAACATGAAAAGAGGTCTGCATTATACATGTGTCAAAACCTAAATAATTGTATAATTCCTTACCATTTCTAATGCTAATGAATGGGAACAGAATAATAAAAGATAAGGAGTTGTAATTTTACTATTAAATCTCAGAAGGAACCTGACTATATATCCAGTGATATTTTTAGTAACACCATCAGATAATATAAAGTCATAGTATTTAATACACTAAATTATTATTTTCTCAATTTATATGATAATATCTTAAGACAATAGCCACACATAGAACATTGTCTTAATGCTATGAGGAAAAAAGTCACCAGAATATATCACAAAATATATTTCACATATATTTCTGGACTAACGGTATTTCACATACTGTGATAATTAGAGAGCAAGAGCTTACCTAGTGCCACAGACACTGGAATCTGAGTGTACTCTTGTTGAAAGACAAGGAGAAGTGAGGGTGGCACGAACTGTGTTTGGTGAAATCATGGTGGCTGGTATTGATTCCAGGGCACTAGTAATAACAAGAATGCTTCTGCTGTCCAGATGCCTCTGGAATACAATAAACTGGTTTCAGTTTATCTTGGAAAACGGAAAGTGAACTAATGATTTTTTTTCTTGCTTTATGGTCTGCTCGGCATTTAGTTTCAGTGTGTCCCAGTTGTCATCAGCTCTTCTATTAATGCCCACCATAATGGGAATTCCATGTGTGCCTCTGTTCCCACTAAATGTGGGTTCCATGAAGGCTCAGTCCATAACATTCTTGTTAATGTGTGGCCCTTGCACCTAGCACATGGTTCTGGTCCATTAAAAATCATTTATTGACTGGTGTGAGTTAATATAATTATCATAATGTTGCCACGAAAATACATGTTTCATTGTTTCATAAATGAGGGTTTCTGGGTTATCACTTGACCTACCAAAAGCCATGCAGATATTTGACAGCCTGGCTCTTGTAAGCACGAAGGCCTTATGCTCACTCCTTTACCCTGCTGTGGCCTTTTTATAAGGTGTGGAATCAACAATGAATTAGGAACTGGAGGACCTGGGTCCTGGTCCTGGTGATTTCATTAAGCACATGGGTGATATTGGTCAAGATGACTGTTTGAGGCCCTTCTCACTTGCTGTCAAATGAAGGAGTTGGGAGAGAGGATCTTGATGTGCCAGCTCTAGAACTCTCTGGTTTTACCTGCGTATTGACTATCATTGCTCTGACAAATACCACAAAATGGGTTGACTTATCCAAGGGGAATTTATTGTCTCTTTTTTTGTGTGGCTAGTATGCATGTTTCTTCCTGGGGTTGGAAACATTCAGATGCTGGTTTGGCAGTAGCCTTGGGGTTCTTTGCTATCCCACCACATAGTGATATTTTCTCCTTTCTCTTTTGAGTTCCCACTGTCTTCCAGCTTCTGCCTCTTCTTTGTGGCTTTCTCTGACTCTAGCTTCTCTTTTCTTTCTCTTTATAAGGCCCCTCACAATGTAGATTTAGACCTAGTCTCATTCAGCTGGGCCACACCTTAATTATACCTGTGGTAATTCACACAATAGAAGATTATTAAGTAATAAAATGAGTGAACTATTGATACACATAACATCCTTATGCTGAGTGAAAGAAGCCTTACCAAATACACATACTATATGATTTCATTAACATGAAGTTTCAGAACAGATGGAAAATATCCACTATGGAAAAAGTCAGGATATAGATGGGGATTAACTGGAAATTGCCATGAGGGACCATCGTGAGTGAAGGTTAATGCTCTATAACTTGAAAGAGATTTGGGTTACATAGGTGTACATTTTGATAAAAAGTCATCACTCAAGATGTGCATTTCATCATATCTAAATGTGACAGTATGAGATTATGTTTGTGAATCCCAAAAAGAGAAGATTGTGTTTGTAAACTAACCTATTCCTCTGGATGTTATACCCTTTAATTGTATTAAATCTGGTGAGGGGCGTCTGATTAAGTTTAGTTGATAAAATCAATTTAGGAATTCTGATTGGGCTACATCAGTAAGATGTAAGTCAGTGTGAGTCCCCACCCCCTTCTTGGGCTGATATAAATGGACACTCAAGTAAACATGCAGTAAGAGAGACCTCTGTCATTTTGATGCTGAAGGCCCAGGAGGAGATGAACCATTCACCTGATAGTTTGCAGCTGACCTTGGAAAGAGAGCCAAGACTGATGTAGAAGGCCGAGAAAGAAATGAGCCCTATACCAGGAGAGAGAGTAAGCCCTGAGAGACAAGTCCTATGACAGCCCACAGCTGAGAGAAAGGAAGCCCAGAGGGGAAGGCTGAACCCTCACAGAAATCAGCAAACATCTTGCTTCAACACATGACAATTGACTTTAGTGAGAAAGCAACCTGGATTAGAATTCTTTAGGGCCTTGTAAAAGTAAGATTTTACCCCAAATAAATACTCTTTTAAAAATCCAACAGATTTCTGGTACTTTGCATTGGCAGCCCTTTGGCAGATGAATACAGTAAACTTTAAATAAATATGACTAAAATACAGAAAGGTTGTGGGAAGATAATGAAGTAGGAAGCTCCAGGAATTAGTTCCTTCATGAGAACAGCTACTGAACTGGCATTAACTGTCTGAATAAACTATTTTGAAACTCCAGAAACTAGTAGAACACTGTTGAACATCCAGGTAAGAGTGGGAGTGGGGAGAATGAGGCTGGTAAATTGCAGTAAATACTGGTGAGTTTCACTCTGTGAAGTGGCTCCCATCCCCTATCCAAGAGACTGCTTGCATGCAGCAGTGTGGTCCACATCTCAAGCTCTAATGTAGACAGCTGGTACCAGGTTGAGATATAGAGACATAATTCCCATAATCCTTGGGTGCAAAATCCAGAAGCTGATCACTGATTCTGTTCAGCTATTTTAGATTACTGTGGACCAGCTCTGAGGGTGGTGATACATTGTGCTTTAGTTGTCTAGGCTGCTCAAGCAAATACCATGAAATATGTTGGGTTAAACAATGGGAAATTGTTAGTTTATGATTTTGACACTAAAAGAAAATTCAAATCAAGGCAGCAAGATGATGCTTTCCCCCTGAAGATTGGTGTTCTGGGATTGGTAGCTGGGTGTTCTTTGGTCCTCAGCTTGTCAAATGGCAAGGCCCATAGTGGCATCCCTAGTCTCTTAATTTCCTTCCTTGTCTTCTGGATTCCAGTGGATTTCAAATTCTTGCTTCTTGTGGCTTTCTCTCTCTTTCTGAATTTCATTCTGCTTATAAAAGACTCCAGTAAAAGGATTAAGACTCATCCTGATTGAGGCTTTTGTGGACCCCAGAAAATACCATGTCCTTAAAACTAATCCACTCCTGGGGGTGAGAAGCTATTGCAGGTGGGATTTTTTTATTAGATTGCTTCAGTTGAGTCTTTGATTAGATTACTTCAGTAGTGTGTGGCCAACGGTGGGTCTTGATCCTCTTACTGGAGTCCTGTATAAATGACTGGAGACAGAGAACCACAGATACAGAGAGTAACCCTCAGAAGCTGAGAGAGAAAATCCCAGACACCAGAAGGTGAAATCAATGGAACCCTGGACAGAGAAAGCCACAGGAGAAGAGAGAAAGCTTCAGGAAATCAGAAGCTGAAAGCAATGAGATTGGAGGAGAAGAGAAATACAGCAGATGCTGCTATTATTCCATGCCATGTGAGAAGATCCAGAGCATCACCTGATGCCTTGATTTGGACACTTTATCAGCCTCAACTGTAAGCTTATATGTTAATATATCCCCATTGTAAAAAACAAACCATTTCTGGTATATTGCATTCTGGCAGCTTTTAGCAAACAAAGACCAAAAGTTATGAGAAGAATAAGGTAATATTGAATGTCAGCACAGGGAAATGCAATTTGAACACAGGATACTGACTGGCAATGTGATGACGTGTAATCTTGTGATGAAAAATATTAAAGACCTCTGGTTGATCATGTCCATGCCCAAGTTCAAAGACTGTAATTTCCTCAGTCTTTTAGTACAAGGAGCAATTAATATGTTTCATAATAGTTGAATATTATTTTTAAAAGGAATAAGAAAACTAAGTTCCACAGAAAAACAGAAGTTCCTCATGGTAAAAGTTATGTGTTGTGAGTCTCAGGAACTGTCTGATGCTCAAGCCAGTTTATTTAAGCAGTGCTCTTACAAGTGTAACATCAGGAGGAGGCCAATGACATGGGCACTGGTACAGTCAAGGTGTCATATAAGCAACTAGCTGGGAGTGTCTCCATTAGGAGACTATTCTCAAAATTGGAGGAGACTCTCCCCTCTCCTATATCACATTCAGTCTGGATCATTTACCAGGTGATTCATTCATGTGTAGAGTTCAAGCTGTTCTTATAAAGGTAAGCCTTATAGTTACAGCTATGCTGAGGTGGCCTCACCTGTCAAAATCCTCTGGCACCCAAGTTTATATCCTACTTTTAGGTGACACATGGTGGCAGCAATTCATGATGCTTTCTTAGACTGACTGGCTATCATTAATTTTATAGCCATAAGTGTTCTTAGAGTATATGGCAGCATGCCTGTAAATTTACTACAGTGTCCAGAAACCTCAACAAAGTCCCTAGAGTATAATAATTATTTAGAGATTATTTAACCATTTACTTATCTATTAGTATAATATAGAGTAATCAATGCAGTTATGAGCTTTGGAGATTAATTAGCAAGAAAAACATTGAATTGTAGGAAAAACAATTACATTCCACTGGTGCGAAAAATGTGATATGAGTAAAAGAAGAATCAAAGTTATTTCAGGTTGTTGTAGGTGAACAAATCAGGGCAGAGATTTGAGTTGTAGAATGCGGGCTGTTCTAGATACTTAATTGAATAAATGATAGGTATAAACAAGCAAATAAATACATAAATGAATAATACATAATTTAAGAGAATCACTCATGAACACCGGATTATTGATGTTCTCCAGCATGACATTTCTTAACTTTCTCCAGAATGAATACAGCAAAACCCACTCTTGCTGGGTGAAGACGAGAGCTACATTTCTGAAGTTCACTGATTCATAAAACATGACGGATGTTCTAGTTCAGAAAGGGCCATCCATACCAATGTTCAAAGGAGGATGGTTTGGATGACAGCAATGAGGAAGTGAGGGGTTGTGTGTATACAATGCTCAAATTGTGTTTAGGATTCCAGTCAGATGGTTCTCAGTGCTAACTTGACATCCATTATTCAGATACACTCACAGGAACATACATATATAATAAATAATGAAACCTCATTATAAAGAAATATCACATCAGATATGGTGTGATATAGTCTTGAAATTTCCCAACAATCTAGCAGTTATGACTTTCAGATGTTATTTATATAATTGGCCCTGTAAAATTTATAACTAAATCTGTATTTTCCAACTTCAAGTAAATCTACAGATTCATCATAAGGGAAGAAATAATCAGATCTGCCACTTTTAAACCATGACTATAGTTTGAATATTCTCACAGATCTCAGTTTCTTCATCTATAAAAGATATAAAGTGCCTTCTAACAAACACAAATGATAGGTCCACTATACATTAAACTAGCAGAAAAAATCTTGAAGCAACGTACAACATCTGCATACCTGAATAGGTTTCACACAACACTTGGCATCAGTAGGTTCTTCCTCTCTCAACTCAACAAA
>JAQZBX010027168.1:0-28520 GCA_029593785.1 Cabassous unicinctus
AAATAAGTGCTGGAGGGGATGTGGAGAGATAGGAACACTCCTTCATTGTTGGTGTGACTGTAAAATGGTACAACCTCTGTGAAAGACAGTTTGGTGTTTCCTCAAGAAACTAAATATAGAACTGCCATATGATCCAGCAATTCTTTTACTCAGAATATATCCAGAAGAACTAAAAACTATGACATGAACAGACATCTGCACACCGATGTTCATAGTGGTATTGTTCACAATTGCCAAAAGATGGAAACAACCCAAGTGTCCACCAACCAATGAATGGATAAACAAAATGTGGTATATACATATGATGGGATACTATGCTGCAGTAAGAAGAAGTGAAATTGGGACACATATGATAACATGGATGAATCTTGAAGACATTATGCTAAGTGAAGTAAGCCGACACAGAAAGGACAAATATTGCATGGCCTCATTAATATGAACTAAATATGGGATTATATTGAATCTGTATATCATTTTGAGTAGAATTGACATCTTAATGATATTTAGTCTTCCAATTGATGAGCATGGAATTTTCTTCCATGTATTTAGGTCTTTTTAAAATTTCTTTTAACAATGAGTTGTAGTTTTCTGAAAACAAGTGCTTTACATAGTTGGTTAAGTTTATTCCTAAATATTTGATTCTTTTAGTCGCTATTGTAAATGGATTTTTTTCATTGACTTTCTCCTTAGATTGCACATTTCTAGTGTCTTTTTTAAAGTTTTTTCCATCTAATGTAAGCATAGGTATTCCATTTTTTATTGTTATTGTTTTTGTTTTTTGTTACTGAATGTGTGGAATATCTTTTTCCAGCCTTTCACTTTCAATTTATTGATATCCTTGGGTCTAAGGTGAGTCTCTTGAAGACAGCATATAGGTGGCTCATATTTTCTTATTCATTCTGCCAGTCTGTGTCTTTTGCTTGGGGAGTTTAATCCATTAACATTCAATGTTATTACTGTAAAGGGAGTTCTTATTTCACCCATTTTGATCTTTGGGTTTTATCTGTCATATTTTATTTTCACCACTTTTTTGAGACTTTTAGTCACTCTTATTGATATAATCTTCATATCTAGACTCTCTTCCAAGCCTCTCATACCTGTCTTTTACTTTCAGACTGTAGCATACCCTTTAGTATTTCCTGCAAAACCTCATCTCTTTGTTACAAACTCTCTCAGTTTCTGATTATCTGTGAATATTCTAAAGTAACCCTCATTTTTGAAAGACAATCTTGCTGGATATAAGATTCTTGACTGGAAGTTGTTCTCTTGCAGTATCTTAAATATATCATACCAGTGTCTTCTTGCCTCCATGGTTTCTGGTGAGAAATCAGCATTTACTCTTATTGGGTATCCCTTATATGTTATGCATTGCTTTTCTCTTGCTGCTATCAGAATTCTTTCTTTGTCTTTGGCATTTGACATTCTGATTAGTATGTGTCTCAGAGTTGGTCTAGTCAGATTTTTTAGGATGGGGGTACATCATGCTTCTTGGATATGGATATCTATGTCCTTCAATAGGGTTGGGAAATTTTCTACCATTATTTCTTCAAATATTCCTCCTGCCCCTTTTCCCTTCTCTTTTCCTTCTGGGACACGCATAACGTGTATGTTTGCACGTCTCTTGCTGTCTTTTAGTTCCCTGAAACCTTGTTCAATTCTTTCCATTCTTTTCTTCATCTGTCCTTTTGTATGTTTGCTTTCAGAGGCCATTTCTTCAAGCTCATCAATCCTTTCTTCTGCCTCCTAAAATCTTCTATTATATGATTCCAGTGTATTTTTAATTTCATTTATTTTGCCTTTCATTCCTGTAAGATCTGCTATTTTTCTATGTATGCTTTCACATTCTTCTTTGTGCTCATCCAATGTCTTCTTAATATCCTTAATCTCTTTAGTCATGTCATTAAATTTATTAAGGGGATTTGTTTGAACATCTGTGATTAGTTGTCTCAACTCTTTATGTCATCTGGAGGCTTATCTTGTTCTTTTAACTGGGCCATATCTTCTGTTTCTTGGGGTGGATTGTAATTTTTTGTTGGTGTCTTGACATTTGGTTTACTAGATGTATTTATTCTGGGTGTAGTTTCTCTTTTTAGTTTAGGGCTTTCTTACTCTTTCTCCCTTGCTGGTTATGTCATAGGAGCTGAGGATATAGTTGGTGCTGTAAACTGAGGAGGCTCAAGCTGCCCACATTGCCCAAGGGACGGATGAAGCTTCTCTCAACTTTCTCCTTTGCCAGGGATAGGGACAGAGATACAGCCATGTGTAATTATCCAAGTCATGCAGGCCTAGACTCTAGTTGCCTAGAGAGACTGATGAAGCTTCATGCCCTTATTCCCCTGCCTCAGGTGCAGATGGAGCTGCAGGTTTGGGTAGCAATATATGCCATGAGGGTCCAAAATAACCTCAGTTACCCTGGTAGACTTCCAACTATTCAGTCTGTGCCAGCCAAGTGTACCTGCAGTTACCCCGAGAAGCTGGTGCATGGCCTGCCAGCCTCCTCCCTGCTAGGGGTGGGGCTGAAGCCTAGGCTAGGGCTGCAGTCCAAACTGGGTGAAAGAAATTGGCTCCTACCATCACTGTGATTTTCAGTCAGCCCAGCCTCCCCTCATGCTGGGGATGGAGTCAAAATAGTGGCTACCAGCCCCTCTCTGATCCAGACAGGCCAATACCCCAGCTGTTCCTAGGGTTATACTCCAGCCAGCTGAACCCACCAATCAGTAGCTAAAGCCATTGGTCATCTCTCTCTCCCTCCCCTGTTTTTGGGAAACGGATCCTCCAACTCCAGCCACAGAACAGCTCCCAAGGCAACTTGTGCCAACAGAGTAGAATGATTACCAGCCTCCATGACATGGCCTGTATTTTCCCAGAAAGGCAGGTGCAGGTCCCCTCAGGTTCCTCCCTGCTGGAGGTGGGGCTGGGGCTTAGGCTAGGGCTGCAATCCAATCTGGGTAAAAGAAGTGGGTCGCTAATGTCACTGTGATTTTCAGTGACACCACTTCCCGTCTTGCCAGGGGCAGAGTTAGAATGGTAGCTACCGGCCTCTTTCTGACTTGGGCAGGTTCAAACTTCAACTGTTCTTACAGCCAGCCAAATTTACTAATCAGTAGCTGAAGGTGGTGCCCAACTGTCTCTTCCTCCCCCATTTTTTGGAAGTGAAGCTTCCAATTCCAGGTGTGGAATAGCTCCTGAGGCGGCTTGTGCCACCAATGGAGGATGGGCACCAGCCTCCATGGCATGGAGTGCTCTACTCATGAATCTTCTCTTCAGATGGGCAGTCTCCTCCTTCCATTCTTTCAAGGATGTTGATGGATGCTCTTCTGGTCTCCTGGAGCCCCCAAACAGGTACTTTAGGTAGTTCTGGGTGATTACTAATTGCCCTGCATCATGAGCTGACTCTAGGAGCACCTTACCTTGCCACCATCTTGCTGGTTGTCCTCTCCCTCATTTTTGAAGGACAGTTTTGCCAGCTAAAGAATTTGGGCTGACAGTATTTCTATTTCAATATCTTAAATATATTATATCTTTGCCTTCTTGCCTCCATGGCATCTGATCAGAAATGAGGATCCCTTGCATGTGAAGAATAAATTTTCTCTTGCCTCTTTCAGATTCTTTCTTTATTTTTGACGTTTGACATTCAGTTTCATATGTGTTCCAGGGTAGCTCTCTTAGGGTCTTTTATTCTATTTGCAATATGTTGTGCTTATTGGACATGTAAATTTATGCCTTTCATAAGAGTCAGGAAATTTTTGGCCATTATTTCCTCAAATATTCATTCTTCCCCCTTTCCCTTCTCTTCTTATTCTGGAACACCCATGATGCATATGTTTATATACTTCTTGCTGTCACTCAAGTTCCTGAGACACTGCTCAATTCTTTCTGTACTTCTCTCTATCTGTTCTTCTGATTGTATGGTTTTGATTGTTCTGTCTTCTAGTTCACTGATTCTTTCTTCTGGTTGTTCAAATCTGCTGTTGTATACCTCTAGTGTATCTTTAATCTCCCTTACTGTGCCCTTCATCCATATATATTCTGTTGTTTCTTTTTAAACTTCTGAATTATTTTTATGCTCACATAGTATCTTCTTAATATCCTTTTGCTCTATATCCATCATTAGTTTATTTCCATCTATATTTCCCTTCATCTCTTTAAAAATTTTTAGGAGATTTTTTTTTAACTTCTTCGATTAGTTTTTCCAAATTTAGTGTCTCCACTGAAGTTTCAATTTGTTTTCTTGACTGAGCAATTATTTTTGCTGATATCTTGACTGAGCAATTATTTTTGCTGGCATCTGGGTGTTTGATTATTTTGATGTGTTAACTCCAAATGTCAGTTTCTCTCTCATGCCTAAGGTTTTTTTGTTGATTGTCTTGGCTCTTCTTTGACACTTAGCCCTACTTCTCTTAGACATTTAGAGTATCCAGTGCCTAACTGTTCTCCTTTTCTCAGCTCTTTTGCTTGCGATTCTTGCCCTGTATAAGCAACACAATTTTGAAGTTTTTCCTTTATGCATGCAATTATTTCACCTCAAGGAAAAACTGCCTTTCCTCATTTCCTTCTCAGGAAATCTTGATCTGTTCTATTTGTTGTTGTGCAGAATTTTCTCCCCACCTCCTATGATTTTCTAAATTCTCTCCCTTCCTCTGACTGAGGAGAAGTGGTCCAGACTGGCCAGTCTGGGACACAAATATTCTACTTGATTTTGGTGTTTGTTTTTCTTTATCTTCAATTCAGCATTTGTGGAATCCTTCTCCAGCTTCTATAATACTCCAGAGATGCAAGCAAATGGAATTTGTACATTTTTTGTTGTTGTTTCTGAGAGAAGACTTTCATAGGTGATGTCTTATGTTGTCAGGTTGAGGACATCACTCAAGATGGGTACTTCTTTAAAAAACCTAGTGAAGATGCTGCTTTGAGATGTCAGGTTGAACCACTTGTTCACTCTGATTCCTGACTGCAATGCCCATGCTGCAAGATTTACTGCTGTTCTCACTGACACCCTTTGGTCTGACCAGCAGTTCCCACTGCCAGCTTTTTTTAAATCAATGTTATTGATACATATTAATAAAGCATACAAGTCCTCCAAGGTGTACAATTAATGGAATTTGCTATAATCACATTGTTTTGCATTCATCACTTCAATCATTACTAAAGCATTTTCATTATTTCAATATTAATAATAATAAACAAAAAACAAAGAAACAAACAAGAAAATTCCTCACCTCTCAATTTCTCTATGCTTTCCCCACTGTACATAGCTGCTGTTTCTGGCTATTTTATCCAAAGTGTATTATCAATGACTTTTAGTATAATCACAATGTTGTACATTCATCATCTTAAAAATTCTAGAACAGTTTCATTACTCCATAAAAAGACTCCAAACTTCTTAGCATTTCTTTCTCAGACCTACATAACAATTAATATTTCATATTTATGAATTGATTTCTATTTACATTTTATATAAAAAGAATCATACAGTATGTAATACTCTGTATCTGGTCTCCTTCACTCAGTATAATGTGTGTTTTTTTGTCTGATATTAACATTGTGTAGTATTAACTTATATTTGTTCATCTTCAAGGAAAAATGACCTTATATATGCAGTTCTACCCTTATTCATATTTCACATAATATATTTATATTTCACGTAATATGTTTAGCTCATAATAAAGCAATCATATGGTATTTTTCCTTTTGTGTCTGGCTTGCTTCACTCAACATAATGTGCTCCAGGTTCATCCACGTTGTCATATGTTTAACGACTTCATTTCTTCTTACTACTGCATAATATTCCATTGTGTGTATACTCCACAATTTGTTTATCCATTTATCAGTTGATGGATACCTGGGTTGTTTCCAACTTTTGGTTATCATGAACAACGTTGCATGAACATTGGTGTGCAGATGTTTATTTGTACCACTCTCAGTTCTTCTGAGTATATACCTAGCAATGGTATTGCCGGGTCCCATGACAAGTCTATATTCAACTTCCTTAGGAACTGCCAAATAGTCCTTCACAGTGGCTGTATCATTCTACATTCCCACCAACAATTAAGAAGTGTTCTTATCTCTCCAAATCCTCTCCAACATTTACAGTTTTCTGACTTTTTAATAGCAGACAGTATAATAGGTGTGAAATGATATCTCATTTTAGTTTTGATTTGCATTTTCTTAATTGCTAGTGGTGTTGAATATTTTTTAATGCGTTTCTTCACCATTTGTATTTTTTCTTTGGACAGTTATTTTGCCCATTTTTTAATAAGATAGTTTGTCTTTTTATTGTTGAGTTGTATGGTCTCCTTATATATTTTCTCCCATTGAGTCAGCTGCCTTTTCACCCTTTTGGCAAAATCCTTTGAGGTGCAAATGTGTTGAATTTTTGAGGTCCCATTTATCTATTTTTTCTTTGGTTGCTTGTGCTTTGGGCATAGCATTTAAGAAACTACCACCTATCACAAGATCTTGAAGATGTTTTACTACATTTTCTTCTAGGAATTTTATGGTTGTTGTTTTTATATTTAAGTCCTTGACCCATTTTAAATTAATTTTTGTATAAGATGTGAGATAACGGTCCTCTTTCTTTCTTTTGGATATGGCTATCTAGTTCTCCCAGCACCATTTGTTGAATAGACTCTTCTGGCCCAGCTGTGTGGGCTTAATAGCCTTGTCAAAAATCGCTTGCCACTGTCAGCTTTTGATACTCCACTAATGCTGTATCAAAGCTGCCTGATTCTGCTCATTAAAAGGTATTTATTTGCCTGTAGTCCTGTAGTCCTGTGTCCTTAAAGACTCTTATATTCTTCACCTTTAAATGCATTGTGTGCCCTGACCTGGTTATTGTGCATTGGTCTTGCTGGAAGCTGCAATTAAGCAAGCAATTCAATTGCTTTGTGCATTCAAATTGTAGTCATGTTGGACCTGCTTTCAGATGCAAAGTTCATTTTTAATTTTGATCTGCTTTCAGTTTGTTACAACAACTACATTTATAGGACATGTAGGTAGCTTTTCCCAGGGCTGGGGCTGTATCCTTCTTCCCTTGCCATTCTATGTTACACTGGGTGAGTATATCCACATCCCTGGCCCAACACATACAAATCTGCTGGTGATAGATTAGATATAGATAGATATAGATATAGATATAGATATAGATATAGATATAGATATAGATATATAGATACATCTAATATCACCCTTACTTTAAAAATGGATGACTTTGTCTCAATTTACCCACTGAACATCCCTACTTGAAAAAACTCACACTTCATGGAATAGAAACAAATAAAAAAAACCTGTCAGAGTAATATGGAAGCACAGAAGAGGGGCATCCAACATAGTCTGGAGTATCAGGAAGATTCCATAAGGCTGATATACTGTGAATAAGTAATAGCAGCAAACTAGAGAAAGGGAGACAAACAAAGCAAAAGTCACTAAAGGTAACTGAATGGAGGTGCATGAAGCTTAGCCTGACAGCAGTATAGAGAGTGAGAGGATAAAGCAAAGAAATTTGGTTTAAGCAGTAAGCAGGGCAAAATTATAAAAGCCTAACCCTTTGGATGTTGTTAGACAAGGGCTTTAGAAATATAAACTCCCTGTTTGGCAATGATATTATATTTTAGAGGAGTGAAACAAGAATAAAAAATACCAGTCATGAGGCCATTGCAGAAGTTCTCATGATGGGGATGTACTGAGCTAGGATAGTTAGCTGTTAGGAGGTACGTAAGGGAATACCTTCTGATCCTGAATAGATGTCCTCTGAGACTGATGGGGAAAAGGCAAGGATGGCAGAGAATATAAATATATTTGTTGTTCCTGGGTATAGGAGAAGATGGGACAGATCAAATTGGATCATCAAATTGCTTAATGATGGAGGAACCAATATGATCTACTAGATGTTCAATGGATGGGACTGAATGGCAGCTTGTAGATAGTATTAAATGTGACATGGTTACTGAAGGAAATGGAAAACAGAATTGATTAAAGGAAAGCAAATGAGTGGCTAAGTGGCCTGGAGTGAGGGGCTGAGTGTGGAGGGCAGATAGCAGCTGTGGTACTCTTTGTGGACATGGCAGTGAAATAGAGACGAATGCTACCAGTGTTAGCCTGTCAAACAGCTGTCACATAAATCCAAACAGTCTGGTATATAATACCTTTTAAATCCCTAAAATGACTCCATGGAGTAATACTACTACAAGAGAGAATAAGGAATTTGGTCAGGGAAACCCAGAAAGTCAGTAGAGAAATCACACTAAATGTGAACAAATAATCAGTTTCTTAAGTTTGTGCAGCTTGTTTTCCTTATGAAGTGACTCCCAGTCTCTGATGAGCACTGACCAGCCATCTGTAGTGGGAGCCAAGGTCTGGGTAGAAGGTTGGGGGACACTGGAACAGAAGGCACTGGCAGGGATTCCTGTTGGGGAAAAGATTAGGCTTAGATGCCCTCTGAAGGCTCCTTCTAACTTTAAAATTACAGGTTTCCCTCCTTCAAATGACAATGGCATTGTTTTCATTTCATTTCATGATGTAAAATTTCAGAAGTGACCGAAATTTTAAGTAACTTAATTGCCTTCTTCATTTACTGCTAAGATGAAATACGAGTTTGTTTAGCATGGTTGTGTGTGTGTGTATGTGCGTGTGCATGAACACTCCAAGCCAGAGATTTGACTTTTGCTCTTTACTGCATTTCTTAAACTAGCTACGCTTGGCAATTCATTTACATCAATAATTGAAAAGCCATCAGTCTTCTCTTGTCTTAAACTCCTTTCTATGCACATTAATGATATGCATGATTGCCTATTGCCATAAAAATGCACCATAAATTTTTTAAAGATAATTCAACTACAGAGAATGAATCAATATGAACTACAGTGATAACATATGAGAGACAATCTCTCTAATGCCACTTCCAAGTAGTGAGTGCTCCTCTTGAAGAGATCCTGTTATTGCTTCCAGTTGGAGCTAATAGGCAGTGTTTAGCACTTTCCTGTTTCAAAACTCCCCTAAGGTACTGTGTTCTCATCCACTCAGTGTTGGAGACCACACATGCCTGCATGCTGCTACTTTTGTTTTGGGTTTTCTGGCTACTATTCTTTTTGAGTCCTATAAACGAAAAGGACCTGTTGTGTCTTCTATGTGTCTTAAAATTGGGCACAAAATACTGTGTTCATTCATTTATTCATTCATTCAACAAGCTGTCATTTGTTTGACCTAAAATGGATAGTAGGTTGATATGTGAGACTATTGTCCATTAAGAGACACAAATCTCAAAAGAAAGTTGAAATAAAACAAACCCTGATCCAGTCAGTGCTCATACAAGCAAGGTACAGTGTCTAAGTCAAATACGGCTGTGCTGAGCCCTAAACACCTGATGACTTTTAAAATTTTCTTTCAGAAAACTGGAATAACCCAATTTTCAGATGATTCTTTAACCTGGGAGACCATCCAGAGAGAAGAGTCAGAATGTAGGTGCATCTCCTCTCCCAGCATGCTCTGTCTTAGGCCAGTGACAGCAGAGTCTCCTATAGAGACTGAGCTTCACACTTGGACATTTTAGGGAAGGAAGGGAGTTAATGAACACTTAACCCACTTTTTTATATAGTTGTTTCCATAGAACATCATTAGATGTACTAAAACAAAGGGAAATCTAAACCCTCATCTCTGCGGAGATGAGGCGTCCCTGAGACTAGGATCCCCAAGGATTGGAATGGACTGCAGTTCTGATTGGGATGAGCCAGATCATCCCAGGTTTCTGCCTTCCTCTTTGACTCACAGGCGCATGACCGAACGGCTCTCCCCTCTCCACTTGTTAGCACGGGACTGGATCCAAACCCCATTTGTTGAACAGAGATAGAAGTCTTTTCTTAATCTTCAAAGTGATTTCTTTTTGAACTTCAGAAGCTGAAATTCAGGTTATCATATTATTTATTGCCTAACATTATTATCAGTGATCAGAGAAAGGTCCTTTTTATTTTTCCTTTTCCTTCGGTTCCTGGACCCATTTGCATTCTCCTGCATCAATAGATTTTCACTTTAGGTATGTGTGTCTGTAAATATGCATATGTCTTTTTTTACTAGATAGTGTTGTTTGGCAACTATATCTTTAATTTGAATATTCATTATTGTGCTTTAATTTCATTCTATTTCTTACTTTATTCTGCAAAAGTATGTTTCTTTTTTATCTACTCATGTTGTCGTATGTTACATCTAGTCTATTGCTTCTATCTGCCTTTTAGGATTCCAGAATAAGCATCCATAACATATTACTTATCCATTCTCATACTGATTAACTCTTAAATTGTCCTCAAATCTTTGCTTACAATAAAGAAAGACAAGTACATAAACACACACGAAAGCAACTCAAGCACACACAAACACACACACACATTGCCATTAATTGCTTTGCACAGGTCCCCTTACAGAATTTCCCTGGGATATGTGCTCAGGAATGGAAGTGATTCACCATAAAGCAAATGCACAATTACGATATTAAGTATCACCAGAACAATTTCCTAAATGCCTGAGGACATTGCCGTAACCAACGTGCTGGAGCTCCTGTTTTACCATAGCCTCCTCAATCCCTGGCATCATGCATCTTTCCAATTTGTGTCAACAATGAGTGTTACCTAATATCTCATTGTTGTTTTAATTTGCATTTTTTATGATTTCAACTTAGTTTTTATTTTTTATTTATATATATATATATTTTAAAAGATGCTTATATTACATAAATGTTACACAAAAATTACAGGGATTCCCGCGATCTCCACCTCCCACACCTCCCATACCCTCCCACATAAACATCCTTCATTATCGTGGCTCATCACCTGCAATGGATATACACATCCTGGGGCTTTGCCACTAAGCATGGACCATAGTACACATCATATATGCTAGCTTACATCCACATGAATTGTTTTTGCCAATTTTTCAGTTGGATTTCAAACATTTTTTTCCCCAGGTTAGGAGCTAGATGTTTAGAGGAGGCAGACCAGAGAAGCAGTTAAAGGGAGGGATGATGGATAGGACAGAGGTTCGATTTCCGGGTCCACTATTTACTAGCTGCGTGACATTCAGCAAATTGTTCAAGGTTCTGTTTCTTTTCTTCGGTATGAAGTGGTAAGTTCTGAGTGAATGCTAAATGAAGTCATTCATTAACTATTGCTACTCTTTGGCTGGCAATTCTCCTTTGAAATGTAAGCTGATATTACTATTTTGTTAAAGAAAGCTTGAGATTTCAATCCTCTCCCCTCCCCAGCTTATGGGAAAATTCTGCCAGAAGGAGCAAGGCAAGTAGTGACAGACTACCACCTTTATATTTATTGTCACTGTGACTTTCTTTTTCTTTTTTGTCAGAGTAATAATTTAATTGAGGTATAATTTAAATATAATAAATTGGAAATGCACTAAATGTTCAGTTCTATGATTTTTGACAATTTTATGCACATGTGTAATTACCACCCAAAATAACAGTTTAAACTTTTCCTTTTCATCAGATGGTTTCTTTGTGTTGCCCTCTGGTCAACCCTTATACCCTGTGTGTACCCAAAGAAAACTCCTTATTTCTGCCATCACAGATGGCTTGTTCTTGGGCTTCATATAAAGGGAATTACACTGCATGTGCGTTTTTGTGTCTGGCTTCTTTTGCTCAACACAATGTTTTCAAATTTATTCCTATTGTTGCAATTATCAAGAGTTCATTCCACTTTATCACTGATTAGTGCCTATCATATGAATATACCACAAGTTGTTGGTGTATATATATATATATATATATATATATATATATCCTCTCCTGTTGACAGACATATGTCCAGTTTGAGGCTATTATGAAGAAGGCTACTAATGGAGATTTCTTATTAGCTGCGTGTGTGTGCAAATGTTTCTGTTTCTCTTACAGAAATAGTCCAAGGAGTGGGCTAGTTAGGACATAGGATTAGGTTAGATGTATGTTTAACTTCGTAAGAAACTGCCGCGCAGTCTTCTAACACAGTTATGCTATTTTTACTCCCACCAGCAATGGAATAATGGTCCATTTGCTCCACATGCCATAAGCTCTTGGTCTTGCCCGTCTTTTCATTTTAGCCTATCTGCTGATTACGTAAATGTATCTTACTGTGGTTGTACTTTCATTTCCATGATCGCCAGTTCCTTATTCATGTATTCATTGACTATTTGTATGCCTGTTTTTGTGGAGTATATATTCAAAGATTTGGCCCGTTTTTGCTTAAATTGTATTGTAATTTTTTTGTTGATTTTTTTTGTTGGTGATTTGGAGTTCTTTATGGAGTTCTTTATGAACTTTGATATATATATTTGATATATATATATATATTTTTTTGTTCAATATTTTATCTAGTCAGTGGTTTACTATTTTAATACTGCCTGTTGAGAAGAATTTTTAATTTCAATATAATTATATTTATATATTTTTTCTTTTATACTTTGTGCCTTTTTAAATTTGTGCCTCTGTTGAGATCATTGATATATATATCAATTGATATATATATGATCAGTTGACAATATCTATGGGTGATTATGAGAATTCTCTACTCAATTCCATGGATTCATTGATTGTTCTTACACCGATGCCATGCTGTCTTTATTGCTAAACATTTACATTAAATCTTTAAGTCAGGTAGTATCAGCCTTCCAATTTTTTTCTTTCGATTTGAGAAAATTTGGGCTATATTAGGTCACATGCTTTTCCATGTAAAATTCTATAATCAGGTTCCCAGTTTCTTCAAAAACAACAAAAATCCTGGTGGAGTTTTAATGGCAAATGGGTTGCATCTATAACAAAGTTTCATGAGTATTGGCATCCTAACCATGTTAAATATTCCAATTCATGAACCTGAGCTATCTATCCATTTAGTGCTTCTTAAATTCCTTTCAGCCATATTTTGCACTTTTAATTTAGAGGCATTGCATGTCTTTCATTAGGTTTATTCCTAAGTTTTTGATGTTTTATGATGCTTTTGGAATAGTATGTTAAATATCATTTTTAAGTTTTTTTGTTGATAATATATAGAAATAAAATTAATTTTTTGCATTGACCTTATATCATGGGACCTTGTTAAATTCACTTAATTCTATAATATATTTTGTAGATTTCATGTTTTCTGCATGCAAAATTACATCATCTTTGAAGAATAATAGCTTTAATTCTTCTTGCTCATCTTTGAGCCTTTGATATCTTTCTCTTGCTTTATTGCTTAGTACTTATTTAATAGAATAGGCAAAAGTGAATAAATTCCCTTGTTCTTCATCTTAAAATAAAAGCTTCCAATTATTTGGTTTAATGAAATACAATGTTAAATGAATTTTTATAGATGCACTTTATCATTATTGAGGAAGTTTTACACTTTTAAACACATTTCTAGTTTTCTGAGAGTTTTATTTTTAATTAGGACTGGGTGCTGAACTTTTTCAGGTGTTTTATATTAAACCTTGCTTTCTTGAGATAACCTCATACAGTTATAATATAGCACCATTATTATTTATTGCTAAATTTAATTTGGTATTACTTAGTTAAGAAATATTGCATCCATGTTACAGCAGATATTTGTCTGTATATTTTTAACAATAGACTTTAATTTTAGAGTAGTATTAAGCTTACAGAAAAAAATGTGCAGAAAGTATAGAGCTCCAGTATACTGCCCTCCCCCAGCCCCCCCACAGTTTCCCCTACTATTCACATCTTGCATTAATGTGGTACATTTGTTACAGTTAATGAACCAATACTGATTCATTATTATGAACTAAAGTTCATATTTTATATTAGGATTCACTCTTTGTGTTACATAGTTCCATGGGTTTTGACAAATGCATTATGTCTTGTATCCATCATTACAGAATCATACAAAATAGTGTTACTGCCCTAAAAATGCCCTGTGCTCCTCCTGTTCATCCCAACCTTCTCTCCTTGAACTTCTGGCAGCCACTTTTTTATTGCATCTATAGTTTTGTTTTTTCCTGAACATCATATAGTTGGGATCGTATAGTATATAGCCTTTTCATAGTGGCTAATTTCCCTTATCGATAAGGATTTAAGGTTTCTCTGAGTCTTTTCATGGCTCAATACCTTTTTATCACTGACTAATATTCCACTGCAGGGTTGTTCAATAGTTTGCTTATCCATTCAAATATTGCATGAATTTAATATTTTGATGACCTAGGTCTTAGTTTTATTACACGTTTAAATAATTTAGTTCACATCTGGTTTCAAAAATTTGAGGGCCAGAGCAAGTTTTCCTTCACAAGATTTGGGATCTAAAGATTCTAAGGGCGGTTCCAGAGATGTCTTGTATACTTTACAGATTGTGAGCTGCCAGTTTTCTGAACTCTAGGAGATCTCTCTCTACTTTGCACACTAGCTCTTAGCTGCTGTCTGGCTGAGGAGTTCTCTGTGCTCTCCAGTTTCTGTCTAGCTCCTGTTTTCTGTGCCTCTGTAGACCTCTGTACTCCTCGTCTCCCCATTCCAATTTTCAGAGGGCAGCTGCAGTGTACTAGTGGAAAAGAGATTTCTCTCAGCTATCCTGCACATTACTCATTTGCACTTGGTAAGGGAAAGTGTGTGTGGGCACACACCAGCCTGTGGCTGGAGCTCTTTAAGATTCTAATCTGTTTTACCAGCCCCCACATAAAACTTATATATTTGAAAACTGCTGCCTTTTTCCAGAACATCTTAGCTGGTGGTGGATTTGCTCTCCTTCTGCTTTTCCAGTAGGGATTGAATTAAGTCTCTTTTCTCCTAGCAAACGCCCATCACTTCCTGAAATTTAGGTTGTTTAGACTTCTCTGCATCCTCAATTGTCTGATGCTTTTTTTTTTTTTTTTTTTTAAAGCTGTGTTATTTTGTGTAGGATTTCCAGCTGGTTCTTGTGGTTAGGGTAGGTGTGCTGGTCTCTTAGAAATCTTTCCACTGTATTTTTTATTTCACACACACACACACACACAACATACACACACATATATATACAATGTTTTTTTCTAAAATCAAATTTCCCCAATGAAGCCTGGACTGTAATCCACCATATTTTTGAGATAATCACTGTTAGAGATCATAAAGACAATGTTTACCAAACAAAGTTCTGAGAAGAAAATCAAGTTACTTTTTAGGGGGTTGAGCAGTGTAGACTCTTGTGTGAATGTAATTTAGAAGTCCGGAAGCCTCATGAAACAAGGCTCCCTCTGGGCCATGTGGGACCTAGTTCCCCCTTCTAACTGCTCACCGCACTGTGAGAGAAGCTTCTGGCTTCATGTCTGGCCGCCATGACCGGAAGGGTGAGAGAATGGGGAAATCCAAGAGGGGAGAGGGCTGAAGGGGAGCATGGAGAGGAGGAGAGAGAAGCAGAAACAGGGAGTGGAGAAGAGAGAGGAATAAGGGAAAGGTCAGGCAGGCTCTGGGGAGGATCCGGGCTCCCAGCAGAGCCGAGGGCTGGTGGCAGAGCAGTAACTGGCTCCCATGTGTCCTCAGTAGCATCCATGGGGAAAGCCCGTTAGCAAAGAAGGGAGGGAGGCTGGCCCTGTTCCTGTAAGTTATTTCTGGATGCATTATTCATATTTGATAAATCATTTAAAGGCAGCTACTTTATTAGCTTATAAAGCACATTATATGGTTTTAAATTGTTAATACAGGCTGTTGGGATGCATATTGTACCTCGGAAAAGCCATGCATCACTTTAATTCATAGCCTCATTATAAAGCTTGTTACAAAGTGCTGCATTATTGCATGAAGGATAGTGGAGTAACGTTTCTGCAAGAAACCTGGATGTTTTATTTACATCATTGGTGTCTGGAAATAGCCCATAAGAAATGCATTTGAAGATGGAAACATCAGATTTTGAGCTACTTGAGGACAGAGACCGAACCTTTTCCTCCTCCAGACTTCTCCTGAGCACCCGATTCTAGTCCGGGTACATGATAAGTGTTCAGAAAGTCTTTTTGGAGCAATCATTTGCTTGCTGATATTGGGCAAATTGGCTCCTCTTACATTTCTCTATTGTTCTCAGAATCACAGTAACAGTGTAAGCCTAGGGCTTTCTTTTCATCCATTCATTCAAGAGACATTAAACACCAACTAGTGTGCCAGGCCCTGGGCTCGTTGTTGGAGATAAAATATTTAGCAGCATAGCAACATTCCCTGGCTTCGTGAAGTTTTCCAGTGCTTCACTAAGGAGGAGAAATGGGGTCGATTTGTGCTGGGCCCTTGGCATTCATTTGTAGATGATGAGAGTAGAATATCAGCAAATGGACCGAGGGTCCAGAAATCTTAGTGACAGACTGACCCTTTATATAAACTGAAAATAAAACCACTTCTTTCAGGAAGTCTAGCTTGACAAATATGCCAAACAAATCCAAGTGTGAATCCTGGTTTGCATATTGGAGTTTGCCATTGGGAAGGTCACTGAGCTCATTAGTCTTCAGTGTTCTCATATGTACAACTAGAATAATTGGCACTAACCAGTAGACCAAAGAGCGCAGCCTTGATGATCAGTCCGTAGGGTTGCTGGTCTCTAAAGATTTGGAGAAAGGGCTACATATTAGGGCTTAGCTTTGGAAGTAATATAGATCCGTGTGTGTACTGGGGTGGGGTGGGGGGTGGGATTAGAAGAAAAGACAGACTGCTAACTAGTTTGCTGTTTACAGCAGCCTTAGCATCTTCCAGATTGTGTGGCTTCTGTCCGCCTCCAATTTCCTAGGATCCATCCCAACCACATGTGGGACATCTAGGTCCCAGGTTGATGCAGTTTTCCTCAGTGCCACAGAAAAATAATGCCACCTCTGAAATATCTTTAGGAAGAAAATGCTTCAGTAAGTTTCCTGAAGACGTCTAGGATAAGTGTATATAAGAAAACCTTGAAAAGTAAAGAAAAGTAATACCTGAAAATATCATTACAATAAAATTTGAAAGTGGAAAATGTCTCCTTCATATATATGGAAAAATGTACAATAACATTTGTCCTCACATTTATTCTTAGCTTAGGGAATCATGGAATGTGGATGTCTGTACCCAAACTAACCTACATGTTGTGACTTTAGTCTTACTAGAAATAATTTTTAATAACTTAAGAATTACAAAATTCTTTTTTAACATTGAAAGTGGAAAAAAAGGAAAGCTCACATATTTTAGAGTTAATGAAACTCAGCATTGGCAAGTCATTTATATCCAAAATAATCATAGAAGTCAGATCTGGAATCTGTACCAAACACTTTTTTAGATGAGATCTGTGCTACCAGGTGAATATCCAGATGAAAGAGACTTTTCATCTGGTCCCTTTTGGTTTCTGAATCCATGAAATAGAGTAAGGCAGAGAAGTGCAAACAGCTTGATGATGTCTCCAGAAAATGAGTTGGTAACATTGACTGACTTTCTTCTAACTTTGTATATACAAAACCAGCATCTATACATGTATTCAACTTAATTCCAAAACCTTGGCATTTTTATTAAAGTAGGAAACAGATGAGTGATGAATTCCTCTATCCCCAGTCACTTGGCACTAGATATGGCAGGTCATCAGGAAAAAAAGTACAGAGGAAACTGTAGTCTTAACTAGTGTTTAGGTACTATGGCCACACAGAAGTCACAGAGCAACAGACACAGTCACAAAGTTTAAATGTCCAAATGATGAACACAGACAGGCATTCTCATCTCCGTCTTGGCTAAAACTGAAAGACTTAATTAGGGATTGTCCTCACTTAACTCCTAGACTATATTTGCTGGTTCAAGAAAAGCATACTGTATTAGTCAGCCAAAGGGGTGCTAATGCGAAATATCAGAAATGGGTTGGTCTTTATAAAGGGTATTTATTTGGGGTAGAAGTCCACAGTTACCAGGCCATAAAGCGTAAGTTTCTTCTCTCACCAAAGTCCATTGCCACGTGTTGGAGCAAGACAGCTGCCGACGTTTGCCAGGGCTCAGGCTTCTTGGGTTCCTCTCTTCCCAGGGCTGCTTTTCTCTCTGGGCTTAGCTCCTGTTTCCTCCATAAGGTCAGCTGTAGACTATCAGGCGAATGGCTAACTTCTCTTCTCCTGCGTCCTTCTCTCCAACATCAAAACTCCAACATCAAAACTGCTACTCAAAACTGCTTCAACAATGTTCTTGCCATGCCTTTTATATTTGATTCTCCCACCCACCAAGGGGTGGGGCTCAACGACCTACTGACGTGGCCCAGTCAATGCCCCAATCATAACTTAATCATGCCCAGATTAACAGATCAGTTTACAAGCATAGTTCAATATCGATTTTTGTAATTCATAATTACATCAAACTTCCAAAAAGCTACACATACCATGACCTACCAGGAAATAGTTGCCAAGGGATAGCTGGGAGGCTGTTAAGAGAAAGGGATCTCCCACAGATTTCAAACTGCAGACCATTTCTCAGCTCCATTCTATTTTCTTGCCCCTGGTCTCCAAAAATTTAAGGACTTCGCTGCTGCCTTCTTCTCCCTTGCCAGACTCCCTCTTACCCAAAGGAAAGCAAAAACAGCAAAAGTTTCCCAGACACCCCTTTTTGTTTCAAAATAAAGCACACAGACTCCTTTCAGATTTTATAAGATGTTTTCTGCTAGTGAAAACAGAAACAGAGGGCTTAAGAAGAAACATCAAGGACTTCTGGAAGACAGAAGAATAATGAGGCAGAAGGATCATTTCTCTCCCAGAAAATATAGCTAGAAGATTGACAGGAACTGTCTAGAAGGCTGCTCTGGGGATCAGGACACCAGGGGAAGGCAAGACACCACCTAGAAGAGAGAGGGATGAAGGAAAGGAGTCTCAGCTGACTGAAAAATCCCATGAGAAGAGCTGCAAAAGCAGCAGCAGGCACCCTTCTTCCCACCTACAGAGCAAACAGCAGTCTGCATACTGCAGAGGCTGTTGATTGTAGTGACTGTTGACTGAGGGGGTTTCAGGGGCCCTCTCCCCCAAGAAAGTAGAGAAGAAAGGGCACAGCCAACAGCAAATTCAGATTTTGGCCAGTGAGCTTGGTCTGCTGCACTGGAGGGGTCACACAGGGTGGGGCCATGACATTGCTTACCCTGAGAGCCAGCAGGGAGCTAAAGATAATTTGCCTTCTCAAACATCCTCCCTACTTCCCAGGTCTGGTTCCTGAGGAGACAGAGGGAAGAAGGGTGTGGCTGGCCAAGGGTGGAGAACAGCCCCTGAAAAAGTTTGTTTGTGAGGCTTGGTCAGCTTGAGGACATTTCTTCTGCACTGCCCACCCACCTGAGGAGTTACTCTGAATGCATTCCCCCTATGCACCCGCAGTGTGAGCTGAGAAGTCATCCGAATGTCACCATCTGCTGGCCAGATCAGAAAAGTGCATGAAAAAGGAAAAATACTAGTAAATAAATAAAAGAGGCAAGCAGGTGCTTTTACTGCCACCATCCCCAAGGCTCTTGGAAACTGGCCAGCACTCCATTACTTAGTCTTTAGCCCTGGTTTGAGCAGTTAAACAGGGCTAAATATCTTGAAAAAGTTGAATCAAGGGTCAAAGAACAGAGGTAGCACATAGATACTTAACAGTAAATCCCTAGGAAAAAGAAAGACTAAATTCAGAGTAAACTCAGCATCAGAATCAGATGCCTAGACATCAGTAAAAAATTATAAGCCATACAAAGAAAAAGGAAGATATGACTCAGGCAAAGGAAAAAAATCAAAGCTCCAGTTGAGACACAGGACTTGAAACAGCTAATCAATGAGTTTCATAAAAATCTAAATTAAACCATGGAGTTAAAGGACAATATGGCTAAAGAAATAAAAGACATTAAGAAGACACTGAGTGAACACAAAGAAAAATTTGAAATCTTGGATAGAAACATAACAGAGCTTATGGGTATGAAAGACACAATAAGTAAGATTGAAAATTCAATAGTGGGATCCAGAAGGGAACTAGACAGATAAAGGAGCCAAAGGAAAACTGAAACACAGACAGGTGCAAAGATATAGCATAAGAGGAACCAAGTGTCAAAAAGGAACCTTACAACCCCCCCCCACACACACACACAAACAACAAAATAAAACCTTAGCGTAGAAAGAGAAGCTAACCAAGCAAATAAGTCTATCAAGGTAAACATATACCTAGACACCAACAAAAAATTACAAGCCATACTAAGAAACAGGAAGACATGGCCCAGTCTAATGAACAAACTAAAGTACAGGAGAAGATGCAGAACATGGAACAACTAATCAGGGATGTTCAAACAAATATCATGAATCAACTTAATGAAGTGAAGGAAAAGATAAAGGATGTTAAGAAGCCACTGGGGAAATATACTGAAGAAATTGTAAACCTAAAATTTCAAGCCTCACAACAGATAATAGATATGATGGTGAGGAATGGCACAATGCAAGAAATAAAAAATATACTGGAAGTACATAACAGCAAATTTGAACAGGCAGAGGAAAGAATTAGTGATGTCAAAGACAGTAGAACTATAGTCAAACAGATAGTGGAACAGATAGATTGAAAGACAGAAAAAATCCAGCAGGGATTAGGGATTTGAATGACAATGCAAAACACACAAATATACGCATTATAGGCATCCCTGAGGGAAAGAGAAGGGAAAGGAGGCAGAAGGAGTGTTGGAGAAAACAATGTTTGAAAATTTCCCAACTCTTTTGAGGGACATGGAAGCACATGTCCAGGAAGCAAAGTGCACAACAAACAGTATAAATCTTAACATGCCTACCCAAGACACATACTTGTCAAATTCTCCAAAGCTCAAGACAAAGAGAGAATACTGAAAGCAGCAAGAGAAAAGAGATATATCACATACAAGGGAAGCTTGATAAGATTAGTGCTGATTTCTCATCTGAAACAATGGAAGCAAAAAGGCAGTGGTATGACATAGCTAAGGTGCTAAAAGTAAAAACTTCCATCCAAGAATTCTTTATCCAGCAAAACTGGCATTCAAAAATGAGGGAAAGTTCAAAATATTCACAGATAAACAGAAATTAAGAGAGTTTGTCAACAAGAAACCTGCCTTTCAAGAAATACTAAAGGGAGTTCTGCAGGTTGAAAGGAAAAAAAACAGGAGAAAGGGTTGGAGGAGAATGTAGGAAAGAAGATTATTGGTAAGAATAGCTAAAAAGATAAAAAGGGAAATAAAAATAACATGTGACATATAAAAACCTAAAGAAAATATGGCTAATGCAAGTAATTCCTTGGCAGTAATAACATTGAATGTTAATGGATTAAATTCTCCAATCAAGAGACATAGATTGGCAAAAATGGATAAGGAAAATGACCCATTTTAATGCTGTCTACAAGAAATGCACCTTAGACCCAGGGATGCAAGGAGGTTGAAAGTGAATGGTTGGAAACCAATTTTACATGCAAACAATAATCAAAAAAGGGTGGGAGTAGCTATAGTAATATCAGACAAAATAGTCTTTAAATGCAAAACTACTTTAAGAGGCAAAGAAGGACACTGTATATTAATAAAAGTGGTAATCTATCAAGAAGAAAGAACAATAATAAACATTTATGCCCCTAACCAGGGTACCTCAAAATAAAGGTGGCAAGCATTGGAAAAACAAAGTGGAGAAATAGATATCTCTACAATTATAATGGGGGCCATTAATACACCATTATCATCATTAGACAGAACATCTCAACAGAGGATCAATACAGAAACAGAGACCTTTAATAATACATTAGAGGATCTAGACCTAATAGACATATAGAGACAATACACCCAAATACAGCAGGATATATATTCTTCTCAAGCACATATGGATCATTCTCTAGGATAGACCACATGTTAGGCCACAGAACAAATCTCAATGAAATCAGAAAGTTGAAATTATGCAAAGTAATTTCTCTGACCACAGTGGAATGAAGCTGGAAATCAGTAAGGGACAGAGAACCAGATTAGGCACAAAGATATGGAAGTTAAGCAACACACTCTTAAACAATCAGTGGGTCAATGAGTAAATTGCAGAAGAAATCAGTAACTGCCTTGAAACGAATGAAAATGAGAATACATTTGTATCAAAACTTATGGATGCAGCAAAAGCAGTGCTGAGAGGGAAATTTATAGCCAAAGTTCCCATATTAACAAAGAAGAAAGCTAAAATCAAAGACCAAACTGCACACCTGGAGGAATTAGAAAAATAACAACAAACTAACCTCAAAGGAAGTAGAAAGAAGGAAATAACAAATATTAGAACAGAACTAAATGAAATTGAAAATAAGAAAGCACTAGAAAATTTTAACAAAATCAAAAGCTGGTTCTCTGAGACTAATAAAATTGACAAACCTTTAGATAAACTAACAAAGAAAAAAAGAGAGAAGATGCAAATATATAAAATAAGAAATGAGGGTGGAGATATCACCACTGACCCCACAGAAATAAAGAGTATCATCAGAGGATACTTTGAAAAATTGTATGACAAAAAGAAGGATAACTTATATGAAATGGACAAATTCCTAGAAACACACAAGCAGCCTATATTGATGAAAGAAGAACTTATTGAACTCAACAGACCATTCACAAGTAACAAGATTGAATTAGTCATTAAAAAGTTCCAAAATAAGGAGAGCCTAGGACCAGATGTCTTCAAAGATGAATTCTAACAAACGTTCCAGAAAGAACTAATACCAATCCTGCTTAAACTCTTCCAAAAAATAGAAGTGGAGGAAACATTGCCTAAGTCATTGTATGATGCCAATATCACCCTAATACCAAAGCCATACAAAGATGCCAGAAGAAAGGAAAACTATAGACCAATCTCTCTAATGAACCTAGATGCTAAAATCCTCAACAAAATACTTGCTAATCATATTCAACAACACATGAATGAATTATACATATACACCATGACCAAGTGGGTTTCATCCCTGGTATGCAAGGATGGTTCAACATAAGACAATCAATCAATGTAATTCACCACATTAACAGATTGAGAGGAAAAAATCACATAACCATCGCTATTGATGCAGAAAAGCATTCAACAAAATGCAGCTTCCTTTCCTGATAAACATACTTCAAAAGATAGGAATAGAAGGAAACTTTCTCAATATGATAAAGGGTATGTATGAAAAACCCACAGCTAACATCATATTCAATGGTGAAATATTAAAATCTTTCCCTCTAACATCTGGAACAAGACAAGGAAGCCAACCATCTCCACTCTTATTTAACACTGTGTTAGAAGTACTTGCTTGAGGACTTAGGCAAGCAAAAGATATAAAAGGCATCCAAATTGGAAAGGAAGAAGTAAAATTTTCACTATTTGCAGATGACATTATCCTATATGTAGAAAGCTCTGAGAAATCTACAACAGAGCTTCCAGCACTTATAAATGAGTTCAGTAATGTGGCAAGATGCAAGATCAATGCGCAAAAATAAGTAGCATTTCTGTACACCAATAATGAGCAATCTGAGGAGGAAATCTAGAAAAAAATTTCATTTACAGTAGAAACTAAAAGGATGAAATATCTAGGAATAAACTTAACTAAAGGTGTAAAGGACTTGTATGCAGAAAACTACACAACATTGTTAAAGGAAATCAAAGAAGACCTAAATAAATGGAAGAATATTCCCTGGTCATGGATAGGAAGATTAAACATCATTAAGATGTTTATCCTACCCAAAATTATCTACAGATTTAATGCAATCCCAATAAAAATTACCACAGCATTGTTTACTCAATTGGAAAAGCTAACTATGACATTTATCTGAAAGGACAAGGGGCCCCGGATAGCCAATGACATATTGAGAAAGAAAATTGAAGTTGTAGGAATCACACTACCTGACTTTAAAACATACTACAAAGCTACAGTGGTCAAAACTGCATAGTATTGGCACAAGGATAGACATACTGACCAATGGACCAGAACTGAAAGTTCTTATATTGATCCTCACATATACAGTCAGCTGATATTCAACAAGATCACCAAGCCCACTCAACTGGGAGAGAATGGCCTCATCAACAAACGCTGCTTGGAGAACTGCATATCCCCATCTAAAAGAAGGAAAGGATTACCATTTAATTTCTTACAAAAAAATTAACTCAAGATAGATTAAAGATCTAAATATAAGAGCTAAGATCAGAAATCTCCTGGGAGATAATGTTGGGAAGCATTTACAATATCTTGTAGTAGGAAATGGTTTCATAAACTTTACACCCAAAACATGAACAACAAAAGAAAAAATAGATAAATGAGGCCTCCTTAAAATTAAAAATTTTGCACTTCAAAGGAGTTTGTCAAGAAAGTGAAAAGGCAACCTACTCAATGGGAGAAAATATTTGGTGCCCATCTATCCTAAAGGGGTCTAATAACCAGCATATGTAAAGAAATCCTACATCTTGAAAGTAAAAAGACAAGCAACCCATTTAAAAAATTGGCAAGTGATTCAAATTGACACTTCTCCAAAAAAGAAATGCAAATGGCTCAAAAGCACATGAAAAGATACTCAACTTCACTAGCTATTAGGGAAATGCAAATCAAAACTACAATGAGATACCTTACACCCATTAGACTGGTGGCTATTAAAAAAAAACAGGACTGCAAGTGCTGGAGAGGATGTGGCTGAAAGGGAACACTTATCCACTGCTGGTGGGAATGTAGAATGGTTTAAACATGGTGGAGGACAGTTTGGCAATTCCTCAGGAAGCTAACTATAGAACTGCCATATGATCCAGCAATCCCACTGCTGCGTATATATCTAGAAGAATTGAAAGCAGGGACATGAACAGATATATGCACATCAATGTTCATAGCAGCATTATTCATTATTGCCAAAAGCTGGGAGCAACCCAAATGTCCATCAATGTATGAATGGATAAAGAAATTGTGGTATATACATACAATGGAATATTACTCATCTGTGAGAAGAAATGTAGTATTAACACACAGGATAACATGGATGAATCTTGAAGACCTTATTTTGAGTGAAATAAGCCATGCATTGTAGGACAATATTGCATGATGTCACAGAAATGACTTAAGCAAATTGAGCAGACTTACAGAGCTAGAGTCTGGAAGACAGGTTTATAGGAGATAGAAAAGGAGGGTTGTGAGCCAATGCCCATATGGACAAAATCTATGATAAGGTGGATGGGTGTAGCTGTGCAGTGGATGGGCGTGACAGTGATGCAGTGATGCTATTGGGTTTGGCAGTGCTGGTCTGTGGGGGGGAGGTAGGATAGGGAGGTTGGGTTGTTCTATCCATAGACCTGGGGGGAGGGTCAGGTGAAGGAGCAGGTAAACTCTGGGGATTTGCAGGTCTGTGGTTAAAGTTACAATGTTGGGAATGTTCTTTTGACAAATATGGCAGGGGAGGAATATTGGTGTAGGGTGTTGGATGGTGGGGAGTGGGGCATACCAGACAAGGTACACCTTGAACAGGCTTCATGGAATATGTAAGTGTTGATCTTGTCATAGCATGTTATATTAGTGTGTGAAGACCCACATAATAAATGAGAAAATATTGAACTCCCATCCTGGGGAGTTGTGCTATGTTCTCAAATAGAAGGGCAAGAGTCTTGTGAGAACATAGGCAGTGCCAAATAAAAGAAAGACCAATATGTCAAGCCCTCAATATTATTGTAAGTAATTATGAATCTTTTTATTTAAAAAGTGAAACTTAATGGTTACTATATGTACTGAGGGGAAAGGGAGGGAAGAATAGAATAGATGGAACATAGGGCATTTTGGGGACATTGGAATTGTTCTGCATGTTCTTGCAATAATGGATACAGGCCATTTTAAATTACATCAAAATTTATAAAAGTGTATGGTCCAAAATGTAAACCACAATGTAAACCAATGACCGTGGCTAGTAGCAATGCTTCAATATTTGTAAATCAGTTGTAACAAATGTACTATCCACATGTAAAATGTTATTAATAGGGGAGAGGGGGAAAGGGGGAGGGTGGTGGGTATATGGAAATCCACCATATTCTCTATATGACTTTGCTGTAACATAAAACTTCTTTGAAGATAAAATGAAAAAAAAAAGACACTGGGGGAATATATGGAAGAAAATGTTACTGCACATACAAGACAACAGATCTTACAGTGATGTAAGACATAATGTCTAATTTTTTTTTATTATTTAAAATTTTTTTATATTTTTTTAAATTTTTTTATATTTTATATGTTTTTTTAAACTATATTATTATTTCATTTTCTCATTATTTTTATTTGGTTATTTTTTAGCTTCATCTTTGGAGAGATTTTGGATCATAGAAGGGTCATAACCATGGCAGGGGAGGATCATTGGTGTGGGGTGTTGGTGATGGGAGGAGGCATGGGATGGACTTCATCTGGGGCATGTCTTTAAGGCATATGAATGTGATCAAGCATTCATGGGGAATTGTCACAGTGGGTGGAGACTCACACAATAACTGAAAGAATATGAAATTCCCACCCTGGGGTGTTCTGCTACATTCTCTCATGGGACAGCAAGAATCCCCTGAATACAGGGGTGGTGCCTAGTGTAGGAGGATAGACCATTACACTGGGCCCTTGATATTGAATATGGTACTTATGAATCTTTACTTTTGAAATTGAAACTTAGCCTAGTATTATATGTTGCCTGAGAGTTACCTCCTGAGGGACTCCTTGTTGCTCACATGTGGCCTCTCTCTAAGCCGAACTCAGCATATAAATGCACTACCTTCCCCCTGGCATAGGACATGACTCCCAAAGATAAGCCTCCCTGGCACTGAGGGATTATTATGAACCACCAACTAGCAATGCATTTGGAAAAAGACCTTGACCATAAGGGGGAAATGGTAAACACAAATGAGTTTTTAAGGCTAAGAGATTTCAAAGTGAGTTAGGAGGTCATTCCAGAGATTATACTTATGCATGTCTCAGCAGGATCTCATTTACTTCCATAGTAAATAGTGTCCCAAATGGCAGGCCTCCTAAGGGCTCTAGAGACATCCAGACACTATAGGCAGGGCAGACAGCTCAGGACTTTGGTGCCCTGCCAATGGGCCTTACCTTGGTATTTATGTTTCCCTGTGTGACAGAGTTGGACTCTTGTGATTTCCCTACCCATGGCTTTTCTGCCCCTTCTGTTGAGCCTATAGTTAGTACTATACTTGATAGGTGTATATCCAAGAGACTTAAATCTTTGGTCCATCCATGTACCATTTGAGCCGTAAATCTCAGCAGAATTGCAGCACCTACTCTCCAGTTTGTTGGATTCACCCAGGAAAACTAACAAGGTGATGATGGTGGACAATGCCCATCCCAAGGAACAGAGAGTCTGTAACTGCAAGCAAGATAGTTCCATCTATCTGCCCCATGGGATCTAAGCCCCCTCTCAATTAGAGGCAGAGTGGGCATCACCAACCCCAAATCCTCAAGATTGGGAAATGAACAATGGACTAAAGTAGACTTATTATTATTCTACTATAAATTTATTGTTACTCTAGCAATGGAAGAACTTGTATCATTGATATAAATGCAGTGGCCACCAGAGGCTCTAAGGAGAGGGAGAGCAAAGAATAGGTGTAATGTGGGCACATTTTCAGGACATTGGAATTGTCTTGCATGACATTGCAATGACAGATACAGGCCATTATATATTTTGTCATAACTTACAAAATTGTCCCGGACAGAGTGTAAAGTATAATATAAACTATAATTTACTGTTATTGGCAATGCTTCAATATGTGTTCATTAATTGTAACAAATGTACCACACCAGTGAAGGATGTTGTTAATGTGGGAAAGTGTGGAGGGGGGGAGTAGGGCATATGGGAATCCCATATATTTTTTATGTAACATTTATGTAATCTAAAGTTTTTTTTAATTAAATAAATAAATAAATTTAAAAAATACAATAGAGGCACACAACAGCAGATTTGAAATCACGGAAGAAAGACTCAGCAACATAGAGGAAAGAACAACTAAAATTGAAGATAGAGAAGAACAAAGGGGGAAAAAAATGGAAAAAAATTGAGCAAGGGTTCAGGGAGTTAAATTATAACATGAAGCACACCAACATACATGTTATGGTAGTTCCAGAAGGGGATGAGAAGGGAAAAGGGGCAGAAAGAGTATTTATGAGTAGAGAGGCGGGAGTCTCTTGAGAGCATAGGCAGTGTCTAAAAGGGGAGGACAGGCCAGTATCTCAAGCCCTCAATGTTGTTGCAAGTAACTATGAGTCTTGTTCTTCAAGAAGTGAAGCTTGGTGGTTGCAATGGGTCCCAAGGGGAGGGGAAGGGAGGAATAGAATAGATGGAGCAGGGAAGCGGGTGTGGCTCAGTGGATAGAGCCCCCGTTTACCATATGGGAGGCCCGGGTTCGCGTCCCGAGGCCTCCTTGTGAGGGCACGCCGGCCTGAGCGGTGCGGTGGGCTGATGCAGCAACCTCACGGCAGGAAGCGGGTGTGGTGCAATGGATAGAGCACCCGTTTACCATATGAGAGGCTCCGGGTTCACTTCCCAGCGCCTCCTTGTGAGGGCAGGCCGGCTCGCGCAGCACCGTGGGCTGATGCGGCAAGACCTCACAGCAAGGGGGAGATAAGCAGACACAGAGAAGACACGCAGCGAATGGAC
>JAQZBX010027169.1:0-28521 GCA_029593785.1 Cabassous unicinctus
ATAGGGGTCCTCTTTCATTCTTTTGCTTATAGATACCCAGTTCTCCCAACACCATTTGTTGAAGAGACTGTTTTTTCCCAGTAGCGTGGGCTTGGTAGGTTTGTCAAAAACCAGTTGACTGTATAAGTGAGGGTTTATTTCTGGGTTTTCAATTCTATTCCACTGATCAATGTATCTATCTTTATGCCAGTACCATGCTCTTATAACCACTGTAGCTTTGTAATATGTTTCAGGGTCAGGCAGTGAAATTCCTCCTATGTTACTCTTCCTTTTTAGGACACTTTTGGCTATTTTGGTGCACTTTCCCTTCCAGATGAATACGGTAATTGCTTTTCAATTTCTGCAAAGTAGACTGTTGGAATTTTTATTGCTATTGCATTGAATCTATAAATCAGTGTGGGTAGGATTGATGTCTTCACAATATTTAGTCTTCCAATCCATGAACACGGAATGTCTTTCCAGTTGTTTAGGTCTTCATTGATTCCTTTTAGCATTGCTTTGTCGTTTTCTGTATTTAGGTCCTGTTTTTCTTTGGTTAAATTCATTCCTAGGTATTTGAGTCCATTTGTTGCTATTGTAAACGGATTTTTTCCCCTGATTTCCTCCTCAGATTGTTCAATAGTAGTGTACAAAAACAACACTGATTTTTGTGTGTTGATCTTGTATCCTGCCACTTTACTGAACTCATTTATTAGTTAAAGCAGCTCTGTCATAGACACTTAAGACTTTTCTAAATATAGGATCATGTCATCTGCAAATAGCGAGAGTTTTACTTTCTCTTTTCCTATTTGGATGCCTTTTTTTTTTTTCTTGTCTAATTGCTCTAGCTAGAACTTCTAGTACAATATTGAATAACAATGGTGACAGTGGTCATCCTTGTCTTGTTCTTGATCTTAGAGGGAAAGCTTTCAACCTTTCCTCATTGAGTACAATGTTGGGTGTGGGTTTTTCATATGTGCCATTTTAATATTGAGGAATTTTCCTTCTATTCTTAACTTTCAAAGTGTTTTTATCAAGAAAGGATGCTGATTTTGTTGAATGCCTTTTCTGTATTGATTGAGATGATCATGTGTTTTTTTTCCTTTAATTTGTTAATGTGGTGTATTACGTTGATTGATTTTCTTATGTTGAACGAGGCTTGCATACCAGGAATAAATTCCACTTGGTCGTGATGTATAAGTCTTTTAATATGCTGTTGGATTCAATTTGCAAGTATTTGGTTGGGAATTTTTGCATTTATGTTCATTAGCGAAATTGGTCTGTAATTTTCTTTTCTTGTAGCATCTTTATCTGGCTTTGGTATTAGGGTGATGTTGGCTTCATAATATGTGTTGGGTAATTTTCCCTCCTCTTCAATTTTTTAGAAGAGTTTAAACAGGATTGGTGTTAATTCTTTTTGAAATGCTTGGTAGAATTCACCTGTGAAGCCATCCGGTCCTGGACTTTTCTTTGCTGGGAGATTTTTGATGTCAGATTCAATCTCTTTAAACGTGATTGGTTTGTTAAGTTCTTGTATTTCTTGTAGCATCAGTGTAGGTTGTTAGTGCACATCCAGGAATTTGTCCATTTCATCTAGGTTGTCTAGTTTGTTGGCATATAGTTCTCATAATATCCTCTTATGATCCTTTTTTTTTCTGTGGGGTCAGTCATAACTCCCCCTGCCCCCCGCCTTCATTCCTGATTGTATTTATTTTCATTTTCTCTCTTTTTTCTCTGTTAGTCCAGCTAGGGGTTTGCCAATTTTGTTGATCTTCTCAAAGAACCAGCTTTTGGTTTTGTTGATTTTCTCTGTTTTTTTTCTCAATTTCATTTATTTCTGGTCTAATCTTTATTCTTTCTTTCCTTCTGCTTGTTTGGGATTGGTTTGCTGCCCTTTTTCTAGTTTCTCCAGTTGTTCAGTTAGATCTTTGATTTTAGCTCTTTCTCCTTTTTAAATATAGGCGTTTAGGGCTATACATTTCCCTCTCAAGACTTCCTTTGCTGTATCCCATAAGTTTTGATACGTTGTGTTCTTGTTTTCATTTGTCTAAATATATTTACTGATTTCACCTACAATTTCTTCTTTGACCCACTGATTATTTAGGATGTGTTGTTTAGTCTCCACACATTTGTGAATTTACCTCTTTCCTGCCTATTATTGAGTTCCAGTTTCATTCCATTATGATCTGAGAAGGTACTTTGTATAATTTCAATCTTTTTGTATTTGTTGAGAGCTGCATTTTGCCTTAACATGTGGTCTATCCCGGAGAAAGATGCATGAGCACTTGAGAAGAATGTATAACCCACTGAGTTTGGGTGAAACATTCTGTATATGTTTGTTAGGTCTAACTTGTTTATCATATTGTTCAAGTTCTCTGTTTCCTTGTTGATCTTCTGTCTAGTTGTTCTATCTAATGATGTGAGTGGGGTGTTGAAGTCTCCAATGACTGTTGTAGAAATGTCTATTTCTCCCTTCAGTTTTGCCAGCGTTTGCCTTATGTATCTTGGGGAGCCCTGGGCTGCATAGATATTTATGACTGTTATATTTTCCTGGTGGATTGTCCCTTTTATTAATATATAATGGCCTTTTGTATCTTTTCATAACTTTTTTGCACTTAAAGTCTATTTTGTCCCATATCATATAGCTACCCATGCTCTTTTCTGGTTACTTTTCGTGTGGAGTATCTTTTTCCAACCTTTCACTTTCAGCCGGTTTGTATCCCTGGGTCTAAGGTGAGTCTCTTGTAAGCAGCATATGGATGGCTTCTGTTTTTTTTTTTAATTCATTCTGTCAGCCTATATCTTTTGATTGGGGAATTTAATCCATTCACTTTCAATGCTATTACTGTAAATGCATTATTTGCTTCCACCATTTTATTCTTTGGTTTTCATGTGTCAAATCTTATTTTCATCTGTCTTTTTACTCTTTTTATTATCTTTTGTGCTATTCTTTCTTCTATACTCTCCTCCAAGCCCCCTCTCTCCTGTCATTTTCTTTCAGGCTCTAAGCCTTCCTTTAATAGTTCCTGCAAAGATGGATTCATTTTACAAACTCTCTTAGTTTCTGTTTGTGAATATTTTTCTACTCACCTTCATATTTGAAGGACAATTTTGCTGCATAAAGAATTCTCGGCTGGCAGTCTTTCTTTTTCAGTATCCTAATCGTATCATATGTCTGTCTTCTTGCCTCCATGGTTTCTGATGAGTAATCCGCATTAAGTCTTACTGGGCGTCCCTTGCCTGTTATGGTTTGCTTCTCCCTTGCTGCTCTCAGAATTTTATCTTTGATGTTTGACATTCTGAGTAGTATGTGTCTTGGAGTAGGTCTATTCAGCTTTATTCTAAATAAAGTTGTGCTTCTTGGATATGTAATTCATATCTTTTGTGAGAGTTGGGAAATGTTTAGCTATTATTTCCTCGAATACTCTTTCTGCCCCTCCTCCCTTCTCTTCTCCTTCTCAAACTCCCATGACATGTATGTTCTTGCGTTTCATGTTGTCATTAAACTCCCTGAGCCCCTGCTCAATTATTTTCCATTCTTTTCTCTCTCTGTTGTTTCCTCTCTTCAATTCAGCTGTTCTGTCTTTGGTATCACTTATTCTTTCTTCTATCATTTAGAGTTTGCTGTTGGATGCCTCTAATGTGTTTTTTATCTCACCTAATGTGCCTTTCATTTCCATTAGCTCTGTTACTTTTCAATTCAGGTTTTCAAATTCTTCTTTGTGCTCACTCAGTGTCTTCTTGATGTTGCTTTATGTCTTTAAGCCATATTGTCTTTCAACTCAGTTTGATTTTGGAAATTTGTGTACATCTTGTTAATTAGTTCTCTTAATCCTGCCTCTCTTCTGGGGCTTTGATATATTCCTTTTCTTGCACCACGTCTTCCATTTTTTTTAGTATGGTTCGTAAGTTTTTGCTGCTATCTAGGCATCTGATTAGGATGGTGGGTATACTCTGATGCTCAATTTCTCTTTCTTTCATATGGATTTAGTGGCGGGAGACTGTGTGTTACTGCTGTTCTTTGATTCTTGTTTCAACCCAGGTCTTTAGGATTGTCCCTGTTATTTGCTCAAAACTGCCCTGGACCCAGTAACGGGCTGCAGATCTGCTTCCTAGGGCCTTGGGGAGGGAGGCTATAAAGGCCAGAAAAAGCCTTTCTTACTTATTTAAATTTCCTCACATGCACTTCCTTTGTCTGCCAGCAGATGGCATGCTTTGGCAGCCCTCTCAGTTCAGTGTTTGGTCAGAGTGTGTTTGCTGCAACGTGGACTGGATCAGTGTGGTAGAGGATCCTGCCAGGAGGCTAAGAGCCTTGTAATTCAAACTTTCTCAGATAGTTGTCCAACCTTCACAGGCAGCCTCTCTCTTTCTTGCATAAATAATTCCACTCTTCCCTGTGTCCTCAACAACCAGTCTGGGTTCTCTTTAGTCTCAGCTGACTTTGTGGGTCAAAAGCAGAGTCAGCCTTAGGCTGTGTCCCTCTCTCTCCCCTTTCCTGTGGAGATGCGTCCTCAACAATCAGTCCAGGTTAATAGAGCGGGTCAGATCTCTTTAGTCCCATGTTGGCTCCTAGGGCAAACAATGGTGCAGCCCCACCCAGCCTGGAAGTGCTAGTGGGACACAGCAGACCAAATTTGTGAGTAAAAAGCTGAGTCAGTGTTAGGCTGTGTCCCTCTAGCTCTCCTTTCCTGGGGAGGTGGATCCCTGGGGTCCCCTTTGTCTGCAGTCACTGCAGACCTAGAGGCCTGAGAATTCAAGTGTCTTTAGTGTGGGGGAGGGCTCCGGCAGTAGCAGCCCAGGCTTTTTTTTTCTGTCTTTGATAATTTTTTATTTTTATTTTTTAAAAGATACTTAGATTACATAAATGTTACACAAAAACTTAGAGATTCCCATATGCCCCCTCCCCATACCTCCCACACCCTCCCACATAAATATCCTTCATTAGTGTGGCACATTGATTGGAATTGATAAACGCATCCTGGGGCTTTGCCATTAAGCATGGACCATAGTTCACATTGTAGTCTACACTCTCTCCCACACAGTTCTGCATGTTATGTGATGATATGAAATGGCCTATATCTGTCGTTTTTAACTCACAGTTTTGATGTCGCAATTCTTTTCCTTTGTCCCTCTCTCTTCTGGGTTGCGTTTAGCCTTCCCCTGGTATCCTAAACCCTAGAAAATTTTTTTTCCAGGCTGTTTCACCTGTCCTCTAGCTATTTTTTCTGGGAGAGAAGAGAGTCCCATGTCTTTCTAGTCCGCCATCTTCCCAGAAGTCCTGCATTCTTCTTGAATGGCCCCTCACACATCCCATGGTTGCCCCCGCAGCCCGATTAGCACTTCTGAACTGGAAGTTGCATTCTCAGGCACCACAGCCCTTGGGCTTGGGATCTGCACTCAGCAGGCATGTTCTCCCAGTGAGCATTCCACCTGGGATGGGCCTGGGTAGGCCCTAGAACGATGTGGAGCTCGGGCCTGCTTACTGGGAAGAAAGGAGAATTTCTTTTCAAGGGCTTTGTCAGTGAAACCAGTGCCAGCCTCTCTGAGTTGGCTGGTGGGCTGGGACTGAATCTTGACAGAGGTTCTCTCTGCAGGGCCTTTGGAAGGGCCGGGGGAGGGAGGCCAGGAAGCCTTGCCCATCTATGGCTCCACATCACTGGGCCTTTAGCTGCACCCAACACTAACCCACGAGTGAGGGTTTGTGGCAGTGCAGAGGCAGAGCGCTGAACCAAGAGCCTGCAGTCCTGGGTTCCACTTCCCATTCTGACTCCCAGTAACCTTGGGAAAGACACTCTGCCTCTCTGAGCATCAGTTGCCTCATCTCTAAAACGAGAATTATCGTTTTTTATCTTATGTTATTGTTTTAAGAATCAAAATAAGATAAGGTATGTGCAGGTCCTATTCAAGAAAAGATAGCATTGCTGCTCCCATGTGGCCTGGCTAAGGAGAGGTGCCTGGAAAACATCAGACCCAGGCCCTGCTCTCACGTCTCTTACAAGCCAATGGAGGAGATGAAACCAAAGCCCGAGAAGGTTACAGTAAAGCAAGCCAAGTGGCACTTAGTGACAAGTGGACCATATAGCCAGTAAGTTCTACAGGAACAAGGAGGGCAGGGATCAGGGTGAACTTCGGGGAGGAGGGGACCATCCTCCTGCACTGGACAGTGACAAAGCTCCAGGCACTGGCACACATTAGTCAGTCCTTGCAAGCTTCCAGGGGGCAGGAACCGTGAATATCCCTATTCCTTATTCCCTATTCTGCATTGTGGGGAAACGGAGGCTCAGGCAAAATTCAGACAGTTAGCAAGCTCAGGGTTGACTTGAGCCTGTCCTTTGACTCTTGGGGTCCACAACATACTTTTTGAGGAATCCAAAAGTTTTCCCCAACTTTTTATTATGAAATATTTCAGTCTACAAAAAAAGATGAAAAAATGGTGAAATGATCGCCTACCACCTAGATTAACAAGTGGTAACATTTTGTATATTTGCATTCTCTCTTTCTATGTGTGTATGTATTTCTTTCTCTTTTCTCTTGCAGAATCATTTGAAAGGAAGTTGCAAACATCATGACCCCTGCCCCCTCCTGACAAAAGAGGACAATTTCCTATATAACCACATCACCATGATCATATCTAAGAAAATTAACAATTCCTTGATATTATCTAATCCTAGTCCATGTTTGCATTTCTCCAAAATGTCTTTTACAGGTATTTTATTTTATTTTATTTTTAAAAGCTCCAGTTCATCTTTTAATTTTTTTGGAAAAATTCCTGACATTACAGAACTAAACTGAAATGTATTAATATTCCACTCTTACGTTTCCATAACAGAAACAAATTCATGAGCACACACACACAAAAAAAACAAAACCCCAAACAAAACAAACCAAACCAAATTAAAAAACCACACACACACACAAACACAAATAAAACAAAACAGGGAGACATTTATAAAACTAAATATGGATCTCAGCATTAATAGCTGATCAGAGAAAGGAATTAAAATGCTTTAATTAAAAAATCATGAGTGGATGATAAAGTGTGTAGGAACTGAAAATTTATGAACTATTTAACACCTGAAATTGCTGACTGTTTCGAAACTACACAGATGGGTCATGGGTGGTGGCAAACAACAGAAAGGGATGATGGATGAATCTGCATTGCTTTAGCTGCTTCCCGGGCCACCCGTCTCCGAGGAAAGCCCAACACTGATTAGATACTGAGCCAGGCTAATGCTGGCAGCAGATCCAGTGATAGCAACCTGCCTACCAGGAGATCCTTCCACTGGGTTTGCAGTTTTGATCTGCACCCCAAACAGACGACAGATCTCACTGATTATAGTGCCGTGATGCCTGATTATGCAGCCAATCAAATCATTTGGAATGGTGAGTTCATGAGAAGTAGTCTGAGCAGATGCATCTAAACCAGCACTGAATCCAGTGCTGTCATGCGTCATAGGAAAACAGGACTGTTGCATCACCAACTGGTGCAGCTTGGTCAGATCTGGTTGTGGAATGGCATACTGTCCTTGAACGGTATAGGCCTGTCTGCCTGCAAAGATGACCGGATAACTGGACAGCTTGGGCCAATATGGGATGGTCATGCCCTTCGAGGAGGGAGGGCAGAGAGCCTCCAACATGACCAGGTGGATCTCACATTGAGGCACACTCAGTGATGGAATGTGGAATGCCAGCCATGGTGATGGCCCGCTCAGTTGAGTTGGGAAGCATATCCCTTGCCACCTGGACCTGGGCTCCTGTACTCTCTCCTATTTCCTTGGTCTTGCAACCATCTTTCCTAGCAGGGGCCAGCAGCCTAAGGGTGACTGGGGGTCTACTGGCAGCTGTGCTATTAGTCGCAGAGCTGCTGATGTTCTCTCCCAGTTTGTCCATGATCATAGCAAAGGCTTTAACGATGGCATTAGTGGGTCCAGCCAAAGTGATAATTCTCTCAGGACAATTCCCTTCTGAGATGAAACTGCAGGTCCGAGGCGACTGTGGGGAGAAAGGGGAGTGAGTGAAAGGGCAGAGGATGAGTGGGGTGGAGGAGGAAGGGGGAAAGAGACCCTGGCGCGGGTGGGGCGAGGGCACAGGCTGTGGCTCCAGCTGCTGCCTCTGCTGGTTTACAGCTATTTTCCTTTTTGAACCAGGATCGCATTCGGTTGTGATCTCTTTTGCCTTCTTTAACCCAGAACACACCCATCATCTATTTTTTTTTTTAATGACATTTTGCTTTTTTGAAGAGACCAAGTCTGCCATGTTGTAAATGCTGCCTGGGGGCTTCATGGCAGTCATTCCTGTATCCCCTGGGAACTTTAGGAGACAGCTCTAAAGCCTTCAGTTGGATTGAGATTAAAGACATGCCCATGATTAATCACTTGACCTCAGCTGGGGAGAAGAGAGGGCAGGGAGAACAGCTGCGTAGAGGGAACGGCACCCGGCAGAGCTGGAGGCACCGAGGGGCTGGGCTGGCCGAAGCCGAGGGCTCGCTCCAGAGGGGGAAGGAGGCCCCGACCAGGCACCAGCACACACTGTGGGCCACAGCCGCGTGTCTGTGGGCCTGGAGGTCTGTCCTTTGGCCCTCCATTACTAAGGGGCTGACTCCATTCTGCGGTCAGCTGCAGGATGTGCAGGCAGGGAACAGAAAAGACTCCTCCCAGCTCTGCCAGAGGCAGGGGCCGAGGCCTGGGACCAGGGGAGCTGCCCAGACCTCAAAGGGAAATTGGTGGGGGCAGCCTAGAGGTGACCTGAAAATCCAGCCTTTTGCTCTTTGTCCCCTATGCCCTGCCCAGATCCTGGTGGATCTCCCTGATGGGTGGGTCCAGTGAGGGTGGGGCACATACTCTCTCTGAGCCTTTCAGGACCGCTGAGCACAAGATCCAGACACATTGGTGCGCCATGAAAGTAAGGACTTTCTTAATGGTTAGAGCTGCCTGAGATGAAAAGGGAATTTGCCTTGATAGGTAGTGATCTTCCAGTCCCTGGGGAATTCAAGATTCAGGTGGATGACCTCTGGTCAAGGATATCATGGAACAATGGATGGAAATAGATGACTGTCAAGCCCCAAACTTTAAAGTTGTTTTGTTTACTAAAAAGCCATTATGTTGAGAGAAAACACTATCTTTGGAGTCAGAGGATAAGGTGCAGGAATTCTGGTCCTGCCACCCTTCCTAGGCACCTTCCTCCCTCAAACAGGGATCGCCATGCCGCCCTGGCCGGGTTGCTGTGACCCTGAGTGACAACGGCTGTCACCTGGAAAGTTCCATCTCCTCATAGGCCGTCCCACAGCTGCTTAATGGTTGACCAGCTGTTTGAAGCTTAGGTCTGTATGTTTTCTCTCTCCAGCTATTAGATTGTAAGTTACCAGATCATCCAGTTCCTTCTGGTCTTTGCACACCCTCCATCTCGTCCCCATGCCCAGTCCAGAGCTTCCGTTTAGCAGGAGCCTCACCATGGCTCTGAGTGAATAATCCTTCAGTGTGGTGGGAGGGCGACAGCCACAGTCGGGAGCAATCTGCTGGTTCCTGGGATGCAGATGCCTCAGGGCCTTCCTCAAGCGGTTTTGAGTTTCATTTACAGGTTGAGAGGCTCACCTTCACCTTCTCCCCCTTAGCCTTTCTCCTGCTGTGTTCTTCCTTCCAGGCAAGGACCCTGCTCCTCTGGGCTCCTTACCACCGGGATGCCAAGGTCTCTGAGCCCAGCACCTGCTTCCGGCCCCTTGCTGCCAACAGAGCCCCCCCCAAAAGCCCTCCTACAGCCATTGACCCTCGCAGACACCACTTCACCCAACCCCCACAGCTATGCAGTGGGCAGAGCTGAGCAGATACTACAATCCCATTTAAAATATAAATGTGCGGAGCGGGTATAGCTCAGTGGTTGAGCACCTGCTTTACATGAATGAGGTCCTGGGTTGAATCCCTGGTACCTCCCCAAAATAATAATAATAATAAAATAAAATCTAAATGTGACTGGGGGGTAGATGTGGCTCAAATGGTTGGGCATCCGTCTCCCATATGGAGAGACCCGGCTTTGATCCCTGGGAACTCCCGGTAAAATAAAGAAAAATATAGAAGGCGTGCGGGCCGGCATGCAGGTGAGTCATCAGGCCCCACCTCCAGGCTCCACGTGCAGGTGTGTGTCAGGCCCCGTGCGTGGGTGCGCCACACCCAGCAAGATGATGACATAACAGGAGAGTGACACAAGGGAGAGCCAAGATGAGACGCACCGAAAAACCAGGAACTAAGGTGGCGCAGGTGGCAGAACACCTCTCTCCCATATCAGAGGTTCCCAGGATCAAATCCCAGTGAAGACAAGAGAAGGATGAGAAGAGAGGGCAGGAAACAGACACAAAGAATTGCCCAGCGAATGGACACACACACACAAAACAGCAGAAACGGGGGAGGGGTTTAAAAAGGGATTTAAAAAAAGTAAATAAATAAATAAAAATAAAAAAAAAAACCCACAAAATGTGACTAATTTGAGGCTCTGAGGGGTTAAGAGAGTTGCCCAAAGTCACAAGCTTTAAAAGTAGAAGAGCCGTGACTTCAGCCAAGAACTTCTGACTCTTAGTCTATTATACTTTCCCATATAATACCTATAATACTCATCTTCTCTTCCTTCAGACTCTCCACCCCAACGGTTAGTTATCCCTCCCCACTTGCTCCATATAATTCAGGACACTACACAAAGTTTTAAGAAACTGCATGGTAGGCAGGGTTTTGGGAGTCAGAGAGAATCCAAAGCTTTCTATCTTGCCTCTGCCACTTGTTAGCTGTGTTACTTTAGACGAGTTACTCAGCCTCTCTGAGCATGTATTTCCTTATCTGTAAAATGGGGATATTATCACCCAGCTCACTGAATGCAATGAAGTGACCAAATGCAAAGTGTCTGGCAAGGAGGGTGTTTGCCAAACACTAGTTCTATCCTCTCCCCCTCTCCTGAAAGGGAGGGGTCCTATCTCAAAGCATCAAGTGTTTACTTGAAGTGGCCGGACTCTGCCAGGAGGAGGAGCAGGCTGGGCTGAGCTGGGCTGAGGGTCAGGAGGAGGAATGGAGAGGCCCTGGCCTCTGGATGTGCACAGCTGCTGGGCCTGTTCCCTGGTGGCTTCTCCATGGGCCCAGGGCCATCTCGACCCCCCGCTCTGAGAGGGGGAGGACCCGGAAGGAAGAACTAATCATTTTACTTCTGCATGGTCTTTGTAGCCTCTCAAGAAATGGAGGCTGGCCTTTTTCTCCTCTGAGATAATCACTATGTACACTCCACATGGAAGCAAATTGTATCCTGTCCTCGGATCCCGAAAATGATTTATTGTGGCCAGCAGGCACATTTTCTAGATGATGATGACTAAAATGTGGTCCTTTAATTGGAACACACATTTTTTCTTGTCTCTGGCTCAGGTAGGGTGGGGGTGGGAGTACCCGTAGCTGTACCTGCATGAAAGGACTGAGAGGAAGCACCCCGAGGAGAGCTGGGCAGCTGGGGATACCCAGGAGACCTCTCAGATTTGCTCTGGTGGCTGCTGGGCACTTGTTCTCAGGGGACAGTTTCTTGGCATCTATGGGAGAGCCACTCCCTGTCCATGTGCTGTCAGAGAAAGACTGGGGGTTTAAGTCTTGTGTGGTCACCAGCTGTGAGACCTGGGTCAAAGCACCTTCCTTCTCCAGGTTCTGTGTCCTCTTCCGTGAAATATGTGTACCAACCAATCCTGTGTCCTGGAACCCAAAGGAGGATGGATATGAGAACACAGGGGAAAGGGGCTTCGCAAATGGTGCAACACCCTAATGGAGAGGAGATCCTATTATCAGTATCTCTGTCTCATTCGCCCACAACATTCTGGGCCCGTGAGGGATATCTGGTCACCGGGACCCCCTCCACCTCCGAGCAGCTCTGCTTTCCCAAGCCCAGGGCTGGGCCCACAGGAAGGACACAGGGCATGTTTTCAAATAGGAGGGAACAGAAGAGACTCAGCCCAGGGTCCTGAGAAGCCCACCAGCCTGGGCTGTATTTACCTGTGGATGCTAAGCGTCAGTTTCCTCTGTAAAATAAAGGGGCTGGGATCCCCTTCTTTTTAGCAGGACAAATCTTTCTCTAAATAAAATATTACTTAGAACTCCAAAATGTAAGTCAGGCAAAATCAAAGCCATTTGCATTCGAGAGGGAAGCTGGGCACACCTCTAAACAATGGCCCTGGGACTGCACTGAGGAACCCTGGAGCTGCACGGAACCCAGTTTGAGAACCTCTGGCATAAGGTGAGACCCTTGGCCTGGGATGCCAGACACCTGCATTCCAGCTGGCTCAGTCAGTAATTCACTGGCAGGTCCCTTTTTCTCCTACAAAGGATGTTTGGGCCAGATGACCGCCCCCCCCCCCAAGTCTCCAAAAGCCCCCTCTTTGCTCCCTGCTTACATCCCCTATTCACAGGGCCAGATGCCCAGTTACATCCAGTTTGGGCAGAAAGCCTAGAGAAGGAAATGTCTGCCTCCCTCTGGATGCAATCTTTTCTTCCATGTGGTCCTAACACAGAAAGGCTTTCACGGAGCCACAGCATGTCAGAGCAGAAAAGGACCCTTGAGGCTACTAAAATCCAGCTTCTCATTTTACAGACAGAGGCCCAGAGAAGGGAAGTGACTTGTCCGAGGTCACACAGCAAGGTCACCTGACTTCCAGTTCACAAGGCAAACATCCTGTCCCTGGGATATAGGATGTGGTGCCTCCTGCAGGCAGACCAAGTGGGAATGCCTAAGGCAGGTAGTGGCAGAACAGCCCCCCAGGCCCTGCTCTGGGAAGCACCCACCCTCCACCCCAGTTCTGAGTTCTGCATTCCTCTGCCAAGGTGGGGTTGGGGAGGCGGATCTGAACACAGGCCCAACAGATGGCTTCTATTTGAAGCCACTGAGCCTGGCCTGTGCCAGACTTCTGACCTATTTTGAGGCATGGAGGGGCCCGCTGGCTCAGGGATGCCCTCCTATTCTCACCCTCTTTACCCACAATCTGGAAGGAGATCAGGTGGGCAATTCAGGACAGGTTGGGAGTGGAAGGGGAAACCTTTGAGAATAAGGCTTGGCTGGACAGCCTGCTAGTTCTATCTCCAGAGAAAGGATCCTCAGGGCATGAACCCCAGGTCACCTGCCTCAGAAGCACCTGAGCTGTGTGTGGAAATGCAGGTTTTGAGGCCTTACCCCAGGGCTGCAGAATCACACTCTCTGGGAGTGGGCCTGGGATCCTGCATTTTAACGAGCTTCTCAGGTCATTCCTGCTTAGGAATTTTGCTATTCAAAGCATAGCCTGTGGACCTACAGCCCTGGATCACCTGGGAGCACTTTAGAAATGCAAAGGTGCAGAATTCCAGGCTGCCCCAGACCTGAATCAGAATCTGCATTTTAACAAGATTCCCAGGTGGTTATGTCTAAGCTGAGAAACACTGTTCTGCTTCAGTGCTTCTCAAACTTTGGCATGTACCTAGAGTTTCTGATCCTGAGAATCTGTATTTCTAACAAGTTGCCAGGTGGTGCTGTACTGCTGGTCCCAGAGCTAGGCATTAGTCCCTGAGCTGCAGTGTAAGGAGCAATGGGCTAATTGGAGCCTGAGGTTTGAATCCTGGCTGGGTCATTTCTAGCTCTGTGACCTTCCACAAGTCCTGTTGCCTCTCTGAGTCTCAGTTTCTCATTTGCTCGATGGATATAATTCATATATTCTTTCCAAGGAGAGTTGTGAGAATCAAGTGGAATAATAACGCATTGTGAAAGTACTCTGTGGACTGTAAACTGCTATACAAATATTACTATGTGTGACAGTTTAAAGCTGGGTGGACCCCAGAAAATCATGTCCTTAGAGCTAATCCATTCCTGTGGGTGTGAACCTCTTGTAGTGGGGACCTTTTGATTAGATTACTTCAGTTAAGGGCCTTTTGATTAGGTTATTTCAGTAAGGAGTCTTAATCCTCTTTCTGGATGAATTCGGAGAGAAAACCACAGGAGCACAGAAAGAAACTCCCAGAAGCTGAGAGAAAGCCCTGGAAGCCAGAAGCTGAAATCAACAGAACACAGAAGAGAGAAAGCCACAAAGCAGGAAGCTGAAGGCAAGGAAGTCTGGAGGAGGGAGAGCCCCAGCAGATGTCACCATGTGCCTTGCCATGTGAGAGAGGAGTCCAGGATCACCAGTTGCCGGTCTCTGGAGAGAAAATCATTGCTTGCTGAAGCTTTCACGGCCTCAGAACTGTACGGTTGCAAGCCAGTAACCCCCCATTGTAAAAGCCAATCCATTTCTGGTACACTGCTTCGGACAGCTTTTAGCAAACTGAAACACTATGTAAAGGGAGTGGATGTGGCTCAAGCAGTTGAACGCCTGCTAGGTGCCTGTTAGGTTCAGTTCCTAGTGCCGCCTAAAAACAAATAAACAAAACAACAAGGAAACAAATGAAAAAAAAAACAACTCAGGGGAGCTGATGTGGCTCAGTGGTTGGGCACCAGCTTCCCACATACGAGGTCCCGGGTTCAATGCCCGGCTCCGGTACCTCAAAAAACAAAACAAAAACACTATATAAAGCAACTTGCACACTAAAAATTGCTTTAGGTGATCTCATTTGCCCTTGACAACCACCCTAAGATGCAGCGAGCCAGGAAAAAGAGCTGGGCCTCACATTCTGGAGAGCTGTATCCCTAGACTGCCACGCACAAGATTGTGCACACACTAAGGGCTCAATACGGGCTGGTGGAATTCAGCTCAGGACTTCTTTCTACTCATTTCTACTCCTCACATCCTCCTTTGTGGCCCTGTGGTTAAAAATGTTTCACAAAAGGCTGAGCTGGGGAGACACGAGGTATAGCTACCACCACCTTCTTGCCTGTGAGGCCCTCGCCCCGGCCTGTCTCTCAGGATGATCTGGGACCACATGTTAAAAGTGCCTAGCCTGGCCCCTGGCACATGATGGATGCTCCTGCCATGTAAGTCTCCTCCTCTGGGATTCCCTAGCCCCAGGGCACTGCGGGGCTCCCTGCACTTACCATGCAGACCTAGCATTTGTAGAGACGGTTTCCTGTCAATGAACTCCCCTAAAATAACATGCCAAGCGTGCTTGCTGGGAACGGGGGGCAATCTGAACTGGCTGGTGGGGTGGAGTCCCATGGGCTTCCTCAGGGAAGTCCACTGCCTCCCCTCTAACCCTGGTGTCCTGCAGAGGATCTTCAACTCATTGGTCCGTGAAGATAGGGTAGGTAGGGGACCGTCAGACCACCCGCCTGAAAGACCAAACCTTGGGCTCTGATAATGCAGAAAAAGATAGGTTGATAAACTGTCCCTGGGGGGATGTGGTAATAAAGGCTGGGCCGTCCCCTTCCCAGGAGGTAATTCATCTAAATTACAACCAGGTTAGGCATGGAGGGGGAGGGCGGTCAGCTTGCTACTTGTAATATCTACTTTAGAGAATTCTGGAAGCCAATCTCTCAATGCCCCAAGTGAGAAGGGAAAAGCTGAAAATCTTTACGTTACTATTAATTATCTTGGGTATAAAAGAGGGCAGTGCATCAGCTGACCCACAACACAGCTGACACCAGGCCACATGCAGAGATCTTATTTAAGGATAAACTCTTTGCCCTGTCCACCCTGTTCCCCAAGGTGTGTGTGTGTGTGTATTGTGTGTGTGTGTGTGTGTGTGTGTGCATGTAGGAATCACCATTTCCTCCTGGACTCTGGAAACAATTCAAAGGGCCTCGTAAGCTCAGGGCCTAGTAACTGGAGCAGGAACTTTCTGATTAAATATAATGTCACTGCGGAAATACAGGGTTATTGTTAGAAAAACTTTCTTTCTGGTATCTGTCTCATGCAATCTCAACCTTTCACTTGCTGCCTCATAAAAAGAATCTACTAGTTAATTTAGGACCCAGCAAGAAAAGGGGAGTCTTCCTGGATCTTTGGCCAGCAATTTCCTTATCACAGCCTCTGCTGCCCCAAACTCACAAGGGATGCTGCCTCACTCTAAGAGGCCCTGCTGTGTCCCACGTGAACCCCCAGGGCTGGGCCCCTGACTCACCGGCAGCCAATCCACAGCCTGCTCAGGGCTCAGCTCCAAAGCCCTGCCCAGTAAGAGTGACTCACACTCAATGGTGATTGGCTAAAACAATTGGCTCCTCCCACTTGAAGGATTTAACCGTGAGCCATATTGAGCCAGTAGTTGGTAGCAGAGGCAGAAGCCAGGAACAAGCAGAAGCTGTGAGCTGAGAGAAGGCAAGTGGAGAAGAGGACAGAGGGAAGTGTAAAGGAGATAATTTTTATTTTAAAAATATATCACCATGCTTTACTCTTGCTTTTCCTAGTTCCTACCCTCTGTTCTTCTAAAGGACATTCATTTACCCCGAGAGAGTTAGGAATGTTAAAGCAGGACTCTAAGAACAAAATCAGGTTCTGATATCCAAAATAGGATTTTGCAGCAATACAATAGTCTTAAAAGCCAGACTTATTGAGAGAGAAAGAGATTTTTCTAAACTCCTGTCTCCCCTTGCAAACAAATGAAGAGTGTGGCCTGTTTGATTTGACGGAAGAGAGGCCCTGATTAGACACAGAGGAAAAGGAACGCCCACCTCTTGTAGCCTGAAGGTCTGGGGGAATGAGAAGGGAAACAGAAAGGGAAGCCAGTGTTCAGATGTGTGTCCGGATTTCCCCTACTTTGAGCCAAAACCTTAGCAGGGAATGTGCTGGATAGGGTGAGAGTGGTGCTGAGGGCAGAGGGGTTTCTGTCCAGCTTCCTGCTTAGGGTTCTGGAAGGAGAGAGAACACAGTTCAGGATGGCCTAGGGCCAAATAAGAGGTGGCCCCATAGAATGAAGATGGAGGGGCAGGGCCAGGCAGAGAGGGCCGGCTTGTACTCCTAAGCCTCCTTCAGCTCTCGGCTGATGGAGAGAACCCAGCAGTCCCTGCACACCCCTGAGGAGGCCTGAGGAAGGTCTGAGAGCCACAGGCCGGCATGAAGTTGCCATGGTGAGGGGCACAGCAGCTACATCTGAGGCTGTGGGGAAGACAGTCTACGCCTGGGACAAAGCAGGTAGTGACTTGTGGCTAAGCAATCTGCAAGGCCAGCAAAGGCCCAGCTGGGGATGCCTCCTGACTTCAGGGCCAAGAAAAAATGGATCATGAGTTTGCCAGCTGCAGACTTCAGTAGCAGATGCCCAGAGTGTCTGGGACGGAACAGAACAGCCATGCCCCAGTGGACGTCAGCAGAGACACGTCTGAGGACCAGCATAGTGCCAGATGTCTCTGCCCCCCCAACACCTGAGGTCACACAGGCCCCATCTATATCTCCAGGTGCCATTTGGGAAAACAGCCAGTGGGGAAGGAGCTCTGAAAGATGAATCTGTTGGAATCTTCACGCAGAGGCCAAATTACCCGAAAGAGGCTGGGCCTCTTTACAAGTCTAAGTTACTTTTACTTCACAAGTCTAAGTTACTGAATCAGATTGACTTCACTGGGCTGGACAGAGTGTATCCCCATTACCTTGCAGGTGGGGGCACCTAAGGAAGGTCAGAGCAACTTTGGAGAAAAGAGTCTCTATTTCTTTGCATATCCACGTTGTCAGGGTCGTCAGGTAAGGCCACGAAGGCTGCACACTGCATAGATCATCAGTGTGAGTAGCACCCCCTGGAGTTATATGGCATGGGGTCCTATGAGTTGCTGCAGAAATGGGAAAGTGGCCCCAGAATCAGGAGGGGCTGGTTAGGAGCAGTGGCATCACCATCCCAGGGGCAGGGCTTGAGCAGACAAGAGAACTGGGGGCTCCTGAGCACCTTCCAGCTCTCAAACGTCACCCCAGGCTTCTGGACATGTGGCTGTCCTCAGGGGCCAGTGAGGCCTGGCTGCCGAGTGCTCTCCTGTCCTTACGTGAATCCTTACACTAACCCCTCCTTACTAAAGGTCATAGAGAGATCTGTTTCTAGCAACCAACAGATAGCACAATCCAGCGATGCCGAGGGATGACACATGGCCCTACCTGGGCAGCTACCCTGAGCCATCTCAGCAGCCTGTCTACACTGGCAAAAGGAAGTGTCTCATCACTGGCAGCTCTTTGCACAGATGCGTCAGGGCTTTCTTCAGTGTGGCTGCTGGTGCCAAGAGATTAATGAATCGGCTCCACCGGGTCTCTGACCACCCTGTCCCTGGGGGCCTCCATTCCCCAGGGCACCTGCAGCATTTCCTGGCTGCAGCCCTCACCTGGCTCTTGTCAAATACTTCATGGTCTGACTGGCTCTCTTTAAATATGTAGGTCTTCTCTAGAAGGCCCTGATCTAGACAGTAAATCCTAGCTGTGATGCTTACTGGTAATATACTAGTATACTTTGGACAAGTTAATCAAAGTCTTGGCGCTTGCATTCTCATCTGTAAAAACTAGGAATAACAATATCTACTTCTCAGGGCTGTTTCTATCATCAGGTTCCCTCAGAGAGCTTTGCACACAACAGATGGTCAATAACTAATTGTGGGGGAAGCATTGGGCTTTACTGGGGAGGAGGAAGAGTCAAGCACAACTTCAGAACTGTTCCTTGCCTCTGCCATTTGAGTGTTCCCTGGCTGCAGGGGGACAAGTGCCTGGAGAAGGGCGATGTGGTAGATGCTGTCGATTGGCTACATACCACCTATTTCCACTTTTACCCTACCCACCTCCACTATGAAGCCTGAAAAGCTTCAGTGGGACTCACTGTCCTAGCATCCCTCACACTTAAGAGAGACCCTATGACCCAGTTCTGGCCAATGAGACACAGAAGATGTTTGCTGCAGGGCTTCTGGGAAACATTTTTTCTTGTTAATAAAAGAAAAGAGACACAATAGAGGGACTCTTTCTTGGCATATTGGCCGATTCTCTCCTTCCTGCCTTTGTTTGCAGTTAAGGATGTGCATCCTGGAGTTATGGGAGCCATCTTGTGACCATGAGGTGCCAAGCCCAAGATCAAAAAGCCAACATAAAGAGGTAGACCAGAAGGACAGAAAAAGCCTTAATGCTTGAGCCACAAAACCAACCTTAGTACTTCCTTCCTCTTGACATCCTGTTAAAAACCATGAGTATGCCTACAGCTTAAGGCACTCTTTTTTTTCAAATATTTATTTATTTACTTTTATCCATTTTTACCACCGTCCACCCTCCGTTTTAGCTGTTTTTGTGTCCATTCGCTGGGCAACTCTGTGTCCGTTTCCTGCCCTCTCTTCTCATCCTTCTCCTCCTGTCTTCACTGGGATTCGATCCTGGGAACCTCTGATGTGGGAGAGAGGTGTCCTACCGCCTGTGCCACCTTAGTTCCTGGTTTTTTGGTGCGTGGGGCCCGGAGGTGGGGCCTGGGGCTCACCCGCTTGCGGGGCCTACGGCACACCCACTAGCAGGGCCTGGTGGCCCGCGCACCTTCTATATTTTTATTTTGCTGGGAGGTCCCAGGGATCGAACCCAGGTCCCTCCATATGGGAGATGGACACCCAACATCTGAGCCCCCAGCTTAAGTCACTCTTGGTTGGCTTTTTGTTGTTGTTGCCAGTTAAAAGTATCCCAGCTGAAGAAAAGGGAACAGGTAGCAATTGTCTTAGACTTTTGACACTGCCCATGATCTGTCTCTAGGAGGTCTCTCTGTCTCAGAGGCCCTTCCCCCACAGCCAAGAGCCTAAGGAATACAAGGCGTCCCAGATATCACATCAGCCCTGCCCACGCCCAACAGGCAACCAGTGGGCAAAGAAACCCAAGGCCTCTCTATTTTCTTTCCAGCTTTTCTCCCGTCCCTCAGCAGAGTTCCCTGGGGTGGGCTGATGCAGCTGCCTCTGCCCCTCCCATGCAGGTTCCTAGAACAGTTGCCCAGCTTGGGGGATAATGGTGACCACTGAGGGGCAAAAGCGGTCATCATCCCACAGGTGTGATTGTTGCTATACAACCACCCCATACCTCCCAGGTCCAGCAACCCTGCTGAGCCTTGAAAGATTTCCCCCTCCTTTCTTCTTGATCCCACTGAATGCTGTCATCATTACAGAAACCATGAGTTAGAGAGTGGAGATGAAAATGAGGGAATGTATGTAAAACTGGCACAGTGCCTGGGGGGCACTCGGCAAACACCAGCACCCTTCGTTTTCCCTTCCAACATAATGGCAATGCTGGGTGACCAAACATGGTCATCAGGCAACTCCTCTAGGGAGGCACTGCCTCTGGCTGGGTACACGCCTGCTGTCCCCTTGGGATTCCTGGCTCCTGAAGTATTCTTTCTCCTGGAGTGCCTCCCCCCATGGTGTCCACTTAGATCCAACACACACACACACACATACAGATACACCTTACTCAAGGGCCCGACCTCCCTGCCTCCACAGTGACTTGGGGTCACAGGGTTAATTAGCATCTTCCACAGCCTCATCCAAATCCTCAAGATCTGGTGCCCATAGAGGTCACCCTTGTCACTGACCCCTCTGCTGGTGCCCTGTCCACTTCATAGCCACATTATAAAGCCCTTGTAGTTGCTTGGTGCTTAGCTCTTTGCTCTGGGCCTTCTGGGTCACTCTGAAAATCAAAGCTATGGTTCCTCAAGGGCCAACCCACAGGTACTGTCTAGTCTCTGCAGACTCACCTCTATAGATAAAGTCTTTCCACTCACCCCCTTCACAGAGTCAAGAACACAGGGTGCTTTTGTGAGAATAGGAAAAGATACCTCTTCCACTGGGCAGGCCCAGCTCTTTGCCAGGGCCCATGGCTCAGTGAGTGGAACGTGGGCTGGATTTCTGTCCCCACTTGCCCCTCTAACAGGTGCCTTTGTACAGGGTACAACTTGCACAACTGTACATGGCAGCCCTGCATGGCATTGATCCAGTCATCCTCCCATGTTTCTGACTTAAATGCTTTTCCAGAACTTCCCATGTGGAGCTGCCCAGCTTGAAACTCCAAGATCCACTCAGCACTCCCCAGCCTAATCCTGAGGCTCATCCAGATCTCCTTGCTGGACTTGCCTTCGGGCTCTTCTTTACCAACATAAGCTTAAGTCCTAGGAGCTCTGCAGCCCAATGCAATTCATTTCTCCCTGCCCCAGCAGGGTGTGAGTCACAGCTGTCCTAGGAGACATGGTATTCCCTCCCACATTCTCATCCTCCCTCTCCCCAGCTCTCCCTGCCTTCCATGTCACACAGTATACTTAGGGTATTCCTCCCAGAAGGGTGCCTCCTGTGTGAGGGGGTTCTTGCAACCCAGCGGCCAAAAGGGAAGGCTCAGGGAATGAGTGGAGGGGCCAAGTGGCCCCCGAAGCAGGGGGAAGTGCAGACTCTGGAGGTGGATGCGTGGGCTGGGTGAGAAGCTTTTCTCTCCCACAAACCGGTTCCTGCCATGGACAAGTTGTTTTACTTCTCAGTACCCCATTTTTCTGTCAAATCAGGATAATGATGGTGCTTCTTCATTGCGTTGATGTGGGGATTAAACAAAAAAATGCGTGTAAAATGCCTATAACATTACCTGGCACATAGCTATGTGCTTAATATATGTAGCTACTGTTAAGTCTCTTGACTTCGCTCTTCCTGTTTCCTTGTGTATAAAGTGGATAATGCATGTTTTAATGTATTGGACAGTGTTGTACCTGCTATGCATCAGGCACTGCTCTAAGCACTTCACAAACATTAACTTACTTAATCCTCAGACCAGGCCAATGAGGTAGATGCTACCATCTTCCCCTTATTAGAGGGGAGGAAACTGAGGCACAGAGGTTAATTATCTTGCCCAAGATCACCAAGGGAAGAAGAGGCAGAGAAGGGACTCAAACACAGGCTGTCTAGTTTCAGAAGTTGTGTGCTTAACCACTGGGTAATGGGCCTCTCTGTAGCATATGTGAGAATTAAAGGGAATAACACATGCAAAGTGCTTGGCCCACAGAAGGCACTAAATGTATGGTCATTATGTTAATATACCACTATCACTGAATGCCAATCATCACTATTACTAATATATGCAAAGGACCCACCAGAGATAAGCCGCCCTCCTTTACCTTTCTCCTTTCCTCTAGCATTACTGCTGCTGCATTTTGGTGATGGTGGGAGAGAGTTCGCATACTTTCTAAAAGGCTCCCTGATGGGTTTCCAGTTTGGAAAGACATCGGTAAGGAGGAAAGAGTGAGTAAACTCCCTCAGTACAGAGCCTCACCCGGACTGGTGCAGCAGACACTCAGCAAACTGGCCAGACTACAAGAGAGGGAGGCTCGGAGGTGGGGAGATGCTGGGGTGTTTGGGGCAGGAAGGAGGCTATCCTTGTGAGCCTGGGTGGGTCTGTGGAGTGGGGAAGCAGGTGGAGGGGAATGAGGCTGCCTCTGTAAGTTTCAACTCAGCAAATGACAATAGAGCCATTTAATAGAATCCTTGAGGCCCAGTGCAAATGTCGCTTCCTCCAGGAAGCCTTTCCAGATTTCCCAAACGGATCAACCCCTTCCTCCCCTCTGCTCCCAGAACAGATATTTCCAGCCCAGCCCAGCCCAGCCCTTGTTTTGCATTCATAGCATAAAGGGGCCTAATGTCTCTTTGACTATAGGCTTCTGGAGAGCAGGGACATGTCTATAATATCTGTACCTCGTATAGGAGCTTTCATACAGTAGAGGCTTATTGAATGCTTGTCAAGTGGATGAATGAATGAATGGGGTACACAGCTCTCTGGCTTTGAGCCTCTCTTGTCTCCGACCTTGTCAGCGCAGAGCAGCTGTGGCTGGTGAGACTCCCAGGTTGGCCTGGGAGGTGAATGACGTGCAGGGGCCCAGCTGCATGCAGAGGGACAGTGGGGCGACTCCCACTCCTTCTGCTAAGGACAAGGGCTCTGCCCAGCCAGGAGGAGGCCACCTTCCCTTCCCCTGCCCTGGCTTTGGGCCAGCGTCCAGTTATCCCCTCATGCCGGGGCTCAGCCTGGGCCCATCCAGGCCCCTCTGCACCCTGCACACTTGCTGCTCATGTGACTCATCCCGCATTCAGGCAAAGACGACGGAACTCATCACAGCGTCTCCTGCTGAAAGATCACTCTCCCCTCCCCTTGAGGCATCAGGCTGTGGCCAGACTCTCCTCATTCTCCTGGACACATGCTTACCTCCACTTCCCAACCCCCAAACAGCCCAAGGGGACGCCTGCCCTCTCTCTGTGTCCTGGAATCCTCCCCATTTCTCCTGCGCAGCCCCAGGACCCCCACATGAACTTTCCCTGGCCACCCCCACCAGCGCACACCCTTTCTTCTTGGGGACCTCACCTGCACTTGACGTCCTGTCACACCACTCACGGGGCAGTTACGATAAGCCGCCCTGCTCTGTGGTTCTGTCTTTTCACATGTTCAAGTCTTGCCCCTAAACTCCTTGGGGGTTCTATGTCTAGTCATCTCTGAATCCTCCAAATGAGATCAGCACAGGGTAAAAATAATAATGAATAAACAAAAACAAAGTAAAACAAATAAGGAAAAGAAAATCAAAGAAGTTAGGCACAAATAACAGTGCTTCAGTGCCGTTGGAAGCAGTTGACACAAATGAAGTGATTTAGTCCTTATTACCCTTATGAGGCCGACATCACTGGGCTCATATTGCAGAAGCAGAAGCAAGGCAAGAAGGCAAGTCTCTTGCTAAGGTCTCATAACTAGCAAGTGGTGGGTCTGGGCAGAAGCCAAGGAGCCTGGCTCAGGAGTCTGTGCTTGGGCCGCTCTACTGTAGCCTCCCCAGTAATTGCTGAGGGGCTGATGACCCTTGGCCCCCACCTGCTCTTCAAACCCATGACTTTCCCATAGGATGGGCAGACCTCCTGGCCACTCGCTAACATAGTGGTTCTCAGCCCTAGCTGCACCTTCACTTCACCTGGGGAGAATATTATTTTTGTAAGTACTGATACCTGGGCTACTCCCCAGCTGATGATTGTTGATGATGGGCCGGGGCACCTGTAGTTGTTTTTTTGTTTTAAATTTTTATTGTGGTAATATGACCTGTTACAAAATTTCCCATTTAAACTACTTTTAACTGTACAAATCAGTGGTATTAATTAGATTTGCAATTTGTGCTATGATTATCACCATCCATTACCACAGGGCTTCTTAACCTTTTTTATTCCACGGACCCCTTTGCCAGTCAGGTGAAAACCATGGACCCCTTACTAAGTCCACACTATATTGTGTATTATTTAATAAATAGATCATACCCGTAGCAACACGTCCCCACAAGAATAATGTCTTTCTGAATTTCAATTTGAGCTCATTGACCCCTTGTTAGGAAGCCCTGTATTACCAAAACTTTGTGTCGCCCCCAACAGAAACTCTGTACCCATCAACAATAACTCATCTCCACCCCCACACCCAGCCCCTGGTAACCTGTAATCTACTTCTTGTCTCCATGAATTTGCATATTCTAGGTCTTTCATATAAGTGGAATCATACGATATTTGTCATTTTGCTTCTGGATTATTTCACTCAACATGGTGCCGTCAAGGTTCATCCATGTTGTATGTGTATCAGAACTTCATTTTTATGGCTGAATAATATTCCATTGTGGGCATACACCACAATTTGTTTATCTATTCATCTGTTGATGGGCACGAGTTTTTTCACCTTGGAGCTATTGTGAATAATGCTGCCGTGACACCGGTGTACAAGTATCTGTTTGAGTCACTGTTTTTAATTCTTTTGAATAAATACTTAGGAGTGGAATATGGTAATTCCATGTTTAACTTCTGAGGAACTGCCAAACTGTTTTTTCACAGTGGCTGCACCATTTCACATTCCCAAAAACAATGTACAAGGGTTCCCATTTCTCCACATTCTCGCTAGCGCTTGTTAGCTTTTGTTTTTAAAGTAATAGCCTACTTGGGGGCGGATGTGGCTCAAGTGGTTGGGCATCCGCCTGCCATATGGAGGGATCCGGGTTCGATTTCTGGGACCTCCTGGTAAAATATAAATAGAAGGTAAGCAGGCGAGCCACCGGCCCGCGTGCATGCGCGGCAAGCCAGGCCTCGCCGAGCCACGCGGCAAGATGACGACGCAGCAAAGGAGAGACACAGGGGAGAGCCAAGGTGAGACACGCCAGAAACCAGGGACTGAGGTGGCACAAGTGACAGGGTGCCTCTCTCCCACATCGGAGGTCCCTAGGATCGAATCCCAGTGAAGACTGGAGGAGAAAAATGAGAAGAGAAGGTAGGAAAAAGACACCCCAGCGAATGGACACAGACAGCAAGTGGTGGTGGTGGGGGGGGAGGGAACGCATAGAACTGTACACCAAAAAAAAAAAAGCATTAAGTGAAAAAAGAAAGTTGAATGACTTCATTTAAAAAAAATAATAATAATATCCTACTGGGGTTGCACTAGTATCTCACTCTGATTTTGATTTGCATTTCCCTAATGGCTAATAATGTTGAACATCTTTTCATGTGCTAACGGGCCATTTGTATATCTTCCTTGGAGAATTGTGTATTCAAGCCCTTTGGGCATCTATGGTTGTAAAAGCTCCCCTCAGTGAGAACTAAGTGGCGGCTCTAAAGGCAGTACTTCCCCTGGGGCCCCTGGCTCCGTCTTGCTACCTCCTCTCCTCTCTCAAAGGCTGGGAGCCCTGCATCATCCAGGCTTCTCCTTTCTGCCCATATGACTCCTCCCCCAGAGGCTGCAGGTGAGGTAAAACTCAACCCAGACCACACTACAACACACATGGTGCTCGACCCCACCCTACATGCAGCCAGAGCAGGCCACGGAATACAAATGTGAGTCTCGAGTAGTTTTAAAATCCCCCTTTGGGGCGTCCATCCTTAAGTCTTTGTGGCACAATTTGAACTTCCTGGTGATTGCTTCTATTTTATATTATTTACATTTTTGTGGAATTTGGTCTTCCATCCCTCCCTGGGAGCTCGGCTTTGACGATTCACTTGCAGGGCCCTTGTGTACCTTGATATCTTCTGAGCATGTCTGGGCAGAGAGAGACAGAGGGTCTGAGAGCCCTGGGCTTCTAAGGGAAAGGAGAGAGCTGCTGGAGATAAGGCCACAACATATCCACCCAAGGGCATAGCGAGACTCCAGGACAACGGACAGGCAGGCCGTCAGAGGCGTATAAGAGCAAAACAACTCAGGGGTAGTGTGGACTTCCTGGCATGAGAATATAACATCTCAGGCTCCAGTTCATGAAAGAAATTTATAATGAAGCAACTGTTGTGTCCAAAGTGCCCATCCATACTCACTGGCCCGTCCTGCTCTACAGGGAACAGGCACTTCTGTGCCTTCATATGCTGCCCATGCTGCTCCTTCTGGATGTGGCATGTTTCACATGGTAGACAAACTCCTACTCGTTCGTCAAGACCCACCTCAAGGTCACCTCATCTGTGAAGCATTTCCCGATGTCCTAGGCAGACTGTATGGCACTATCGTTTCACACCCCTCATGGAGCCCTTACCATTAAGTTCCTCCCACTAGTATGTGATTTACTCCGGGGCAAGAATCCTGCCTCTTCTGCATGCCGGCACTCAGCATAGCATCAGCCAGAGGTCAAGATCCATGGACTCAATCTGGCCACAGACCTCAGGTTTGAGGTCCAACACAGTGATTGAAAATGTTCTCAATTAGTTGCCAACATTAAAAAATATATATGGATACTTTCCATAAAAACCCAGATTTCTTTCTTCTTGAAAAATCAGGAATCAGATCTGACTTCTCAGGGCCCACCTTCCCATCTGCTCCTTCCGAAGGGGACTGGGATGGTCTAGTTACCCTCAAGCCTCCTCCCTCCTGGTGGTTCTTGTCTGAGACCTGCAAGCATCTGCACTACATGCCCTGGTAGAGGAGGTACATAGTAAGTAATTTTTTTTTTCAATGCTGAATGAATGAGTCTACTTTAACTTTTGAAGCAACCAGTGCAGAAAGATCTATGTGTAAATCAAACAAATTGGATTTCTTTCTAGCTAGCATTTCTGGATGAAAGGTAGGGACAATTAAATTACCCTAAGAAGATAAACCATGGCACATCCATACAATGGAATACTATTCAACAATAAAAAAGAACAATTTACTGCTACACACAACCACCTGAATGAATCTCAAATGCATTATGCAGAGTGAAAAAAGGCCAGATTCAAAAGGCTACATACTATATAAGGCCATTTAGATGACATTCAGGAGAAAACAAAACTATGGGGACTGAGATGAGGGACTGGGGCGGGAAGAAGGGCTGATTACAAAAAGACAGGAGGGAACATTGGGAGATGATGAAAATGTTCTATATTGTGTTTGTGGTGGTGGTTATAGGACCGTATGTGTTTGCCAAAACACATAGAAATATGCACTAAAATGAATGACTTTCACTGCATGTAAATTAGACCTCAATAAACCTGACTAAAAAAAAAAAATACCTCAAGAAAATTTGTCCAGGTCCTAGATACAGAAAGTTGCATAAAAGAAAACATGGGAAAGTTTCAAGTTTAGAGATACCTAAACCCTGTGGAGACCGGGGTCCTTTCAGCCATGGCGGTGGGCAGGCAGTGGGCAGACACTGCAGGGAGCCCCAGGAACAGCCGCGTGTAGCAGAGGAAAAGTCCCTGGGCACACTGCTGCTTGTCCCATAGTGTCCCAGGTTCTGGGCAGCTTTGGGCTTCAACCACAGCATAGGAGTTAAAAACAGAGAGAGATCCCTGGCCCCAGGCCCACTGAATGAGAATCTCTGGGAGTGGGCCCCAGGAGCCTAAGGGTCTGCATGTTTGAAAACCTACTCAGGCGATTCAAGTGCACAATGAAAAGTGAGATACATCACAACTTGATTTTAGGCCCTAGAGGCAGTGGCCCTAATATTAGTTCCATGCTGGGGAGCAAATGGTGGATGGTGCCTCTCAGACTCTGATGCTCTGCTTATCATCATTATTATCTGTGCTACTCATTGTCTTCACTATTGACTCTAGTACCCAACACTGTCCGTAGAGTGCTTCAAGCTTCTAGAGCATTCTGACATGGATTATCTCGTTTAAACCAGGCAGGTAGCTTTATTTATTATTTTTTCCCTTAAACTTTTTATTTTGAGATAATTTCAAGCTTACAGGACACTTGCAAAAATAATACAAAATCCATAGACAGAATTCCAAAATACCACCACCCAGATACCCAAATCCACCAATTTTAACATTTTGTCACATTTGCTGTATCATTCTATCTATCTAGTCTATCTATCCACCCATCCATCCATCCATCCATCCATTCACCTATTTTCTAAACATTTGAGAGTAGGTTGTATACATCATGTTCCTTGAATACATAATACTTCCATGTGCATTTCCTAAGAACAAGGATATTCACTTATGTAACCACCTTAAGTGCAGTTATCAAGTTCAAGGACATTAAAATTGATATAAAGGGAAGCGGCTGTGGCTAAATTGGTTGGGCTCCCGTTTACCATATGGGAGGCCCCGGGTTCGTTTCCCGGGGCCTCCTGGTGAAGGCAAGCTGGCCCGCGCAGCGCAGTGAGCTGGCGCAACAAGATGACACAATGTAAAGAGACAAGCAGACACAGAAAAAATGCAAAGCAAGTGGACACAGCAAGCACAAGCAGCAAGGGGGGTGGGGATAAATAAATAAATAAATAATAA
>JAQZBX010027170.1:0-28535 GCA_029593785.1 Cabassous unicinctus
AAAGGAGGGGGTGGCGATTTACATACAATGACAAAGAAACAGGTGAGGAGAAAAGAACAGACCATTTTTTCAATGTCCAATATATTTTTTCAAAATATCTGTAATAGACTACAGATTGGGGAGATTTAATTGTCACACATGTGAGGAATTTAAAACGTAAGTGGCTGCTTAGGGGAGAGACTATTAATAAATTGACCAATTTGCCTTACAGAACCTCTGAGGGATTCAGAATTTGGAAGTGGATTGAAGGATACGTAAACATAGAGGAATTAGTTATATTTTTTTCTTCTTCAGAGCACTTCCAACCTCTCAAATCTTTATTCATCCCACACACTCAAGAGATTATTCCTTCCTCTCTCACTGATTCTAACTCTCCACCACGAAAGAGTAGACTTTTCATTGAGAGATAGTTATCAGCAACTGCCGACTCAGCCATATTAGTCGGAATGTGGAGCTGTGATGTGGAGGATTAAAGAACAATGGAAAATCTCCTGGTCTGTATAGAATACTAGGGGACCCTTTTCCCATCCTATTCACAACATCAGGAAACACCGTGTTTTAGTTTTCTAAGCTGCTCAAAGCAAATACCACGAAATGGATTGGTTCAAATCAAGGCATCATCAAGGTGATGCTTTCTTCCCAAAGCCAGTGATCCTTGGCTCCTCTGCCACATGGCAAGGTGCATGGCAGTTTAAGCTGATCTCTCCCTTTCTTCCATGTTTTGTTGATTTCATATTCTTGCTTCCATGGCTTTCTTTCTTTGTCTGAATGTCATTCTCTTGTAACGGACCCCAATTATAGAATTAAGACCCATCCTGAAATGTGGTGGGTCACATCTTAACTGAAGTAGCCACATCAAAAGGTCCTACTTACAATGGGTTTACACCTATAGGAATGGATCAGATTGAAGAACATGTTTTTCTGGTATTTCTTCAAACCAGCACAAGAGGCTTATGCATACTCAAGTAGGAATTGGAGGAGTTTCTCTAAAGGAATTGAGTGAACTCTACAAACACCTCCACATAAATATTCCAATAAAATGGCAGGCTACTCTCTGTAGATGATAAACTGAGGATATGGTCATCAATATTTCCCCCATGCACGAAATTTTAGTGCTTTGTTGAATGGACAGTTGAGAACCATCAGATATTTGAGGTAATTCTCCAACAGGAGACATATATAAGCACATAGGAAATGATAAAATGAAAAGAGCAAATAAAACCTTTAAAAACGGAAGAACATTCTGTACCCATTGGGCAATTTGATGTAATTATGAATTCCAGAAATATAATTGGATCATGCTTGTAAACTGGTCTGCTAATCTGGGCATGATTAAGTTATGATTAGGGCATTAACTGGGCCACATCAGTAGGGCGTTGAGCCCCACCCTTTGGTGGGTGGGGGAATCAAATATAAAAGGCAAGGCAAAAGACAGAGAGAGCAGTTTTGATGTTGGAGTTTTGATGTTGGAGAGAAGGCCCCAGGATAGAGACGAGCCATTTGCCTGAGAGTTCACAGCTGGCCTTGTGGAGAGAAGCAATGCCTAGAGAGCCTAATTAGTCTACAGCTGACCTGATGGAGGAAACAGAGGAGCTAAGCCCGGAGAGAAACGCAGCCCCAGGAAGAGAGGAACCCAAGAAGACTGAACCGTGGCAAACGTCGGCAGCTGTCTTCCTCCAACACGTGGCAATGGACTTTGGTGAGGGAAGAAACTTATGCTTTATGGCCTGGTAACTGTAGGCTTCTACCCCAAATAAATACCCTTTATAAAGACCAACCAATCTCTGGTATTTTGCATTAGCACCCCTTTGGCTGACTAATACACATTCCATACATAAATAGTGTAGATATATCTTAATCATGAAAAAGGTGAAAGAGAATGTTGAGAAAATTTATAGAGCATGCCCAAAGTAGAAAGATATCTAATTACATGTGAAACTGCCTGATTAACCTTTTTTCATTTGTTTTTTCTACTTTCCATATCTTTCTACTTTGGGCTTAGTTTTAGGAAAAGAAAATGGTAAAAATAAATGGGAGGACACTTACATGGATCAACAAAAGCCTAAGTAAATACACACACACACACACACACACATCCTGAGACATGTAAGTGTGAGGTTTTAGGACACTAGGGAAAGAGATAATCCTCAATTTTATGGTTCTACATAGAATAACAGGTCACCTGCAAAATAAAGTAAATGCAGTAGTGGACTTTCCAAGAGTTATATTAAATAATAAAATATATCACAGCAATGCCTTTAAAATTTTCATGAAAAAAATATACTTGCATCCTAATTTCTGTATTTAACCTAATTAGCAATTGAGTGAGAGGGCAAAATTAGAAGGGACAAAAATGTTTACATGCATCTTTTTGTGGGAAGTATTGAAAAATGTACTTCAGTGAAATTATGGAATTAAATTAATAAATGGGATTCAGAAAGCAGGACTCCTTATGAATAGGATGGCAAAAGGATACCCCAGGATATATTACAACCTCAGCTTTTTATTGTAGATCATGGAGAGAGCAGCCAATATAAATTGCAACACATCAGTACCCCAGGAATAATGTCTTTAGGTTGTAATTCTGACAAATTATGTTTTAGGTTAGAACAATGGGAAAATACTGCTGGTGTCAACAATACAGAGACAAATGATCAAGAGACACAACAGAGGCTTATTGGAGCAGCATTTATTGTATGAATCTCATGGAGAAAATGACAGTAGCAGATATGTAGGGCTCCTGTTGCTCACTGCTTTCAAGGTCTGCACACACAGACTTTGCACCATTGGACATAAGACCTGACCTGGGGATTTCAGCCTGTATAAGAGTGGAATCACTATCCCTTCATCAGGCATCATCAGGAGCTAGATGTAAGAGCAATAGAATTGGGCAGTATCTAGTCTCTAGTTTTATTTTGACAGCTTAGTACTCCGTAGAATGATCGGTCATCCAGACTTTGAACTTGCAGTTTTAGGATGTGGTAAGATATGGTATGATTCAGTATATATAATTAGAAGAGCACCAGACTCTTCTCTGTGCCAACTTTGCCGTTGCCATAAGTTATTGGCCATGGCTAGTTTCTCAAGTTTAGCAGGAGATAAAAGTCTGTTGGGAGATCAGGTGCAGGAGATCAATCTTGTACAAGTTAATACTTACCCATAATTATGTAACTTCAGGAAGTTTTTTGGGAAAAAAAAAGATGCAGGTACTCACAAAACCATTTTCATAAAGAAAAATAAGTCAAAGTATTAATTGGCTAAGGATTATTTGCCTTATGATTTAAAATAATATTTGGATTATGATGAAAGCTTACATTAACATGCACATTATTGATTTTAAATAATAATTGTGAAATTAAAGTATTGGTAGAATGATGGTGGAAGCAAAAGAGAAAGAGATGTAAGAGCTAAGTACCCAGCTTCCATAATAGATCAATAGGTAATGTATAGATTTCACAAATCAAGAAAGATTATCTTACTATATCTTAATGGATATATGAAGGAAAACATCATAAAGTGAGTTGAAACTGACTTATATATGGAAGCAGGACCAGGGCAGGGTACCCTTATTTTTCATTATAGGTGCCTTGGTACTATTTGAGTTTTCAGCTACATTTATTTATTTACTTTGAGATACAAAAATAATAAAATGTGGTAAAACAAGGTAGATGATATGGACATATTTAAAACCATTAAGGAAATAATGACAAAACCACCCATATATAAAGCACAAGTGTTAAAATTTAGATTTATTGTCTTCCATCTTTGTGTATATGTATGCATCTGTTTCTGTTGTCATACGGTTCATGATTTTCTAATCGGTTTTTGTTTTACAATTTAGAGTGCCTATTTCCTTATATTACTAAATATGTATATTAAACAACATGTGTGGATTGCAAGCATGTTCTATATAGCTTCTATTTCTACACTGCTCTGTGCCTGGGTGGTAGGGAGGCTACCTGCATGGGCGACATCAGTGGGCTGTCTGCCATCTAGATTTGAGTTGAGTTTGACCAGTAGGGAGCCAATATCAGAAGGAGATACTGAAGGGAGCTATGTAAGTAAGGCACATATTTATTCCCCCAGTTTGTTCCGTTAGGACGCTGCCTCAGCAAGGCAGATTCCTTGGCCAAAGTTATCAGCTCCTCTTGATACAGCCCTCTCCATTCGGGGTTCTGTTAAGTTTCCCTACTCTAATTTATTTGGGACCAGTTGTGGTAATATAGAAATACCTCACAGTTATTAGTTATCTTTTATGGTTTTCCTACATCTTGTCCATAACTTCTAAATGGTATGTTTAATAAACCCTCCTTGAATTCCAATTTAAGAATTCTGTTTCCTGCCAGGGTTTCAAGTGAAACAAACCTGCAACAATAATGAATAGTGAAAAAAAGAAAAGAAAGGAAAAGAAAAGAAAAGAAAAGAAAAAAGAAAAGAAAAGAAAAGAAAAAAGAAAAGAAAAGAAAAAAGAAAAGAAAAGAAAAGAAAAGAAAAAAGAAAAGAAAAGAAAAGAAAAAAGGTAAGGGCTTTGGAAAAGAAAAGAATAGCTTAGAAAATTGGTTCAGAAAATTTCAAACTTTGTTGTCTGAACTTTCTGAGCTACAGTTTCCTCATTTAAAATGGGGATAGTAACATTTTCTTCCTTTGATTTTTATAAAGAATAAATGAGCTAATGAATATGAGTACATGGTAGACACTCAACAGCAGCAACAACAAAAATAAGTAGAATTTTATACCGTATATCAGCTCTTCTTCAACTTTAATGTGTAAGCAGAGTTTGTGGGGATCTGGTTAAAAAAGGCAGATCTTGAATTGGTCTGGGGTGAGTTCCGCAATTCTACATTTCTGACCGACGTCAGTGCTGCTACTGCCTAGACCACATGTAAATAGCGAGACTGTGTTATTCTAGACACATGTCCATAATAGTTTATGTAAGATTTCAGTAACATGCAAATTCAGCCATTTTTAACTGTCTTTCATTATTGTTACAATATCCTCATTTATATTATAAGCTACTGCGACCACTTATTCAACACCTACTCTCAAAGGCCATGAGGCTGAAAGCTTTGTATCTTTTACCATATTTAATTCTTACAGTATCTTTATAAGGCAATTTATTGATCCCCCTTTTTCAGATGAGGAAGAGAAAGCTCGGAGTAGTTGAGTAACTTGTCCAAGTTTATACCGCTGGTAAGTAGCAGACCAGGATTTGATACCACATGTATCTGATTCAAAATGTTTATTGGGAGAAAAGGAGGATGCCCAGAGGCACAGTTCTAGGAAGCATCAAGCAGCCCTTCAAGAAAGGAACTTTCTACTTGTGCATACCATTTATTGTGGAAAGTGTTTCTTCCCCACGACCTGCTGGCATCACTTCATCAGACGGACATTACCTTGGTGATGCGATCCCAGCTGACATCAGCTCAGAGGATTTTTCTTTGGTTATCTTTTTTTTTTAGAATGGCAGCAGGGAGAATTAGGGATGACTAGTCATCTGGAATTCACATTTATCTACCTTTAATTTCACCAATCATGTAAAGAAACGCTGCCGAACAACTGTGGTTGACATTATCTCTAACTGTACAGGTATAAGGACACTTACATTTCAGCTTATCCTCTTTCTAACACTCAGTCTGGGGTGGGGTAGGCTGTGCCAGCTGGAGTTTAGCACACGGAACTGACCCACTGTTAATCAATTGCTTTTCAGGAGCTCAGTTGCTTCTGATGAAGTACCTATGCAGCAGTGGACTGAAGTGGAGTAAAACATGGAATAGAACCTCATTCTTGCTTATTTGCAACTTGAGGCACTTGATGCTGCCACCTTAAAAAAAGTGAAACCACATTTCTTCCAAATGCATTTTCCATCATTAAATTATATTAATTTATTTTCAGATAAGTAAAATATACATTCATGCTTTGTTCCCAGTCTCTAGTCATAGAAGGAAAAGAAGGCTTGGCATTGGAAGTTCTATTAGTAAAAGAGCAAGGAAAGGAAATTGCAAGCCAAATCATATTTTGGTGCTATCTGGCCAGCTTTGTCAACTTTATTGGATCTTAGTTTGTCCATCTACAAAACTAAAGGGCTGGACAGAATTATAGTTGCTTAAGATGGAAGAATGCACTAGTGTGGTGAGATCAGTTGTCAAGGGCCAAAAGAAACAGCACAATAAGAAATTAATAGGGGTGAAACTGCAAAACTTTTCAAATGGTTTACTTTTAAAAGTAATTAGATTCGATTTTCCAACTTTCCTTTCACTTTACTAGGTTTTTGAGATCGTAAAGATCAAAGACACCCTCAAGCTTGCTGACAAAAAGGGGGTTTTGTTATAATAATATTGATTTTTTTTAAATTTCATAGACCCCCAAGAGGAGGGAAGTAGCTACATCCTGGGCATTTAAGAATTGGAGCACTCGATGAGTGACCATGGCCATTTTCACTGTCTCTAAATATCTCTTCTTTCTATAATATGATTCTTTCTCCAGCTTTGAACAACATAAGTTCACATAGGGTTTAGCCCCTTAAGGGAGCCCTTTAAGGAGAAACTGACTTCTAAGTCTGATTTGGTATCCCTTTAATCTTCTGGTCATGGATTTGTCATCAGCATGTAGCTGCTTTAATGATGTGGGAAACCTTTGGGTACTATTTCACCTTCAAAAGTGTCCTAAGAGCCAAGCCAAGTGCCATGTTAAACACACATGCTGGCTAGTTTTGCTCTTTGAGCTCTAAGTTGAGATGGTCGCTCAACCTCTGTAGTCCATGAGAGTGTTTCCCACAGTACTGCATTATGTCAAATAAATGGTAGTGAAAGTGTAAGCTTTGAAAAAAATTATTCTCCCATATCTCTACATCCCCTTTCACAATTCTTGGCAAATAGTAAGACTCAATAAATGCTTTTTGAATTGATGGTATTGGCAGTTCATTCACTTTAATTAAATTTCTCTTTCTAGGTGTAAAATAACTGACTCTTCATTGAGCACATTTCAGATGGAATTGTTCAGACCAAAACAATGTAGACACAACATGAACTGAAATTCTATTTGGTGTGATGAGTGAATTTTATTATCTGTTGTTTGCTAGCAATTAGATACCAAAAAAATCTGAAGGTTTTGTAAGCAAAAGGGAGTTTAATGTAGAAGAGCTCACCAACTACAGGGGCTGCATTTCAAGGTGATTCAAATGAACTATATGTTTTCTGTTGCTTGTTTTGATTTGTTTTAAAAGATTCTCTAGAACATATCTTTTCCCCAGAGGAACTTGGTGAAAGTGGCATTGGAGTATTTAAGAAAATAGCCTCATGCCATATAAAGAGACCCTCATTTATCCAGAGAAAAGTCAGCATTGGACAATCTTCTTGCTTATAACCCACTTCAAACTCCTCCCCAAAAGATCTCCATTTCAGCTTAGCTGGTGAGTCTTGGTACCTCATATATGTTTTGTCACAGCTGTGTGTGAAATATTATGTAATTAAATTTTACATTACATCAGTCCAACTGCATAATAAAATGTCATCTGGTTAATTTTGGTTTCCAAATGTGCTTTGTAACCAACTCAGAGAAAATATTACATGTGATTCATGCTGCAAATTGTTATGTAGGCATGTGCTAGCATATTTATGGTATTATACTGCAAGCCAAATGATGCATTAAATTCAAATATGGACATGCTAATTTCCCTTGTGTTGACAATATGAAGTTCTAAGCATTATTCTTTAATCAGAACACAACCGGTTCACTGAAGTCATAAAATGGAGTTCTCCCAAATCTGCTTACTTCCTTCCATTTTTTTTCAAAGTAGTAAGCTCTTTAATTCTTCAAAGTATCAGTATTCTAAGGGAAATTTAAAAAAAATTTTTTTTTAGTCTTAGCTTGCCAGGGCTGCTATGGCATATATCACACAATGGGTTGGCTTAAATAACAGGAATTTATTAGTTCACAGTTTGGAGGCTAGAAGTCCAAAATCAAGATGTTAAAAAAGCCATGCTTGCTCCTGAAGTTGGTAGTGTTCAAGTGATGCAGTCCTCCACCACATGGCAATCTCTTTCTCTTCTCTGGCTTTTTCTGACTTCAAGCTTCTTCCTGTGGCTTTCTCAGACTTTTGCATCTGAATTTCTTCTCTTTATAAGGCTTCCCATCAAACAGTCAAACAGATTAAGATCTACCTTCATTCAATTTGGTCACACCTTAACTAAAACATCTTCAAAAGGTCTTATTTACAGAAGGGTTTGCATTCACAGGAACACATGATTCAATCCTCCAAAATATACATTGCCAAAATATCACAGTGCAATTACAGAACAAGGATGCAGGACTATTTGGGGACAATCATTACTTATATCCAAGTGTAAAAGTCTTTGACAGTATTCCATGTCAAAATTATTTGTAAATTAATGCAAGTGAACAAATGACCTAGTAATAGAAAATGGCCAGGATTGGGTAAAAAATTGTATGGTGCTGCTTAAATCAAGAAAAAAAAAATGAGGCAGGGGAGGGATATTGATAGGATCAAAGAGGTACTTTTACTATATAATAATAATCATAATTAAAATCTGTATCCTTGATTTTATTATTCTTCCAAATTTTAAAAATGATTTGGAAGAAGATAATGATCTTTATCATGCTTATACTAAATTCTAGGTATTTATAAATAGTAACTAATTTTATTCTCATCAAAGCCTTTGTGATTCCTCTACAATTTATGAATTTTTATTTTCTCCTGTTTTAGACATGAGGAAAACTGTCATCAGGCCAAGCATCCACCATGTGATATAGGTCTAATTATCAGATAGAGCCCAAGATTAAATATAAGAAACAAAGTCAGTCAACAGTTGAAGGTAAAATGTCTATTAAACTTATCTATACTAAATGCATGGATTGATCAGCACCAAACTATCAGTTCATTTATTTATTTAACAAGCACACAGAATCATGGTTAAAAATTCCTTGAATACACTGAGAACAATGGCAAGAGGGATATTGTCCAAGGGTGGTGTAAAAGGCTTTATGTATTCAACAGGACCCCAGCATACTGTCAAAGGGTGTCACTAATGTGAACCATTATATGAATAGACACTCCCCCCCCCCCAACTTTGAGTTTATAATCTAACACAGCAGCTCTGCTTGTCATTTTAACAGTGCTGGTCCCTCAATCCATGCAAAAGATAAATAAACATTCCTGGTAAAAAACAGAGCTTTTAATGCAAATGAGCCTCCAGGAAAGGTCTCTAAATTCACAAACTGGCAACCCTAGACACTGCCTATATAGAAATTTTAGAATCCCCACTCTTAATGATGTACTAAAACTAATCTTGCCTTAATTTGGAATAGTGTGGTAGTTTGGGACCTTTATGGACCCAAGAAAAGAGCACATCCTTAGAAATAATCCATTCTTGTGGGTATAACCCTATCATAGGTGGGACCTTCCTTTTGATTAAATTATTTCAGTAGGGCATGACCCAGGGTGGGTCTTACTCCTCTTACACTGGGGTCCTTTATATATGGGATGAATATGGAGAGCAGAAGCTGCAGAGACAGAAACCAATGGAAGCTAAGAGAGGAAGCCACGGAAAGTAGGAAGCTGAAAGTGACAAGACCCAGAGGAGAAAGGAGACACAACCATGTATCTTCCCATTTGAAAAAGGAGTACAGGATTTTGGCAGCCATTCTTTGGAGAAAGAGTATCACCTGATGCCTTGATTTGGACAATTTTCTCAGCCTCGGAACTGTAAGCTAATAAGTCAATAAATCCTCATTGTAAAAGCCAACCCATTTCTGGTATAATGATTTCAGTAGCTTTTAGCAAACCAAAACAAATCGGATCACTGGAAATTAAGCCACTTATCATATACATGAGTGTATATAAACATTCAAAAAGCTGTAAAATTAACATATAAACATAGATTACTGTATGTACATATTTACTATGTGTAAGTTATAGCCCTACACACACACACACACACACACACACACACAATAAGTATTTACTAATTTGGAATAAATAATTTGGTTCATTTATATAACTGTGGATGTTTGAAAGAGTTCTTTGTTATTTACATATGTTCATTTTTATTCATTAGTTTAATGGCTATTGCTTAAGCACTAAACCTATCCCGGGTATTATCTTAGTCATTAGGTATAAAATTGTTAAAAAAAATGACACAGTCTAGATATCTCACTTGCGAGGAGGGTAATAAGACATGTAAAATGTAAACTTGTATATACTCTGCTATAACTCATATATAAGAAAGGACAAGGTGCGAAGGGTACTACTAGGAGGGACACCTAAGACCACTAGGGTGTATCAATAAAGGCGTCTGAGCTAATTATCCTTCATTTGGCCCCCAGATCCATCCTCTACCCTTCTCTGCCCTGTACTATGCCATGGTCTCCGAGACAACATCTCATGGACTCACATGGCTTCTAACTTCTGTTGTATTTGACCAATGAGAGGTACCAGCAGAAGATAAAAGGACAGAACAAAAGAGAGTTCAAGAATTACTTCTCTGGCTTCTTTCCTACTTTGCTATAGTTCTGGAAATAGCTTAATTTCCCTATGGATACAGTTGGTTGGACTTTTTCCAAAGCTCCATTTTTTTACCAGGTGCTAGGTAACACAGTCATTCCCCTGGCCTTATCCAATCTACGAATGATAGCATCTTCTAGCTATTATTAGTCTACGTGTGACTCATCATCCCTTATTGATTTCCATAACCCTGTCTACAACTCTAAATAATTCCTCATTTACATTATTTTCAGTTAAACCATTTGAAGTGTGCCATTATTTCCTGCTGAGGTCTAGACTGATAAAGTTTCTTATAAAGATAAACACTGGATAAACTGGGGATCACAACAACGAAAAACGTTAGATTTATATTTAGATAAAGCAAAGTTCAGATAAACAGCCTGCAAATTAGTATGAGCTGTTTAAATTGATCCTTATAAACCTCAGTCTTCTCATTTGTAAAACCATAAGATCTGGAAAGCCATGATGAAAAGTCTAGATTGTGCCCACAGGAAATAAGAAGCTACTGAACTGTGTTATAAGCAAAGGGGTGTCTTGTCTGTTTTGTGTCTTCATAAAGATTTTTCTTGAATTTGTGGTTGGGAGAAACCAATGGACATAACAGTAAATCAAAACAGAACACTTTTCAATGCTTTAGTCATTACTAAATTTTGGACACCTGCAATTTTATAAGTGCAATGAGAGAGAAACAAAGAATTCATGTTGCTACATAAGCATAAGGCCAGGAGAATGATTTTTATCTCGTTTCTAAATCTTTTTTACATTCTCTTAGACCATATTGAGGGACAACCAGTCAGAAGAATAGAAAATTACAGATGAAAGCAGAGATGAGTCATTAGTCAAGGACTGCAGGAGGCCTGCATTGAGATATTCTGTAGGTTGCTCAGGAACATGAGAGAAAATCTTAGAGATTACGTTTCCTAGGGCAAGCACTAGGAAGCTACAATATATTCAATATGGAGCAGCTTATTATTCTAAGTGGTTGAAGTTAAAATTATAAATAAAATCTGGAGAAGGATAACTAGATTAAATATAAATAAAGTTGAGCAGCAAAGAATTTAGCTTTCCCCAAAGAGAGGTCTGGCCTTTGCACTCAGCCTGGGAGATAATTTCTAAGCCCTGAAATGTCTTGCTTGATTAAAGTGTCTCTGTTTGCCACGGGGCCTTGGGGCATGCCAGGTAATTAAAAATGTGATTTGTGGTGGAGCTTTGGATCATGCACTGTCTGCAAAAGGTGGAGACTGAAGCGAGCCACAGTGTCAGCTGACTATGTCTACATGAAGAGACATGAATAAACCTCTGGGCCAAAGGCTTGGGTGAGCGTCCCTGGTTGGCAATGCTCTCTATATTGTCACACTTTGTTTCTAGGAGAGTTAACTTTGTCCATGATTCCAGTGGGAAAGAACAACAGGAAGCTCTGTGTTTGGTGCTTCCTGGACTCTGCCCTATATGTGTCTTCTCTTGGCTAATTTTAATATGTACCTTTTTACTCCAGCCATGACCATGAGCATAAAAGCTCAGTGAGTCCTATGAGCTTGTCTAATAAATTAGCAAACCTGAGGGTGGTTTTGACAGGCCTTGAACTTGATGTTGGTATTAGAAGTGGGTGTGGTTTTGGGGGCTGCCAGTTAACTTTACAGAAGCTATCTAATGAAGCCTAATTTGAAGATGTGGAGATACTAGAAAATGTGCATACTTGTAGGATCTTTATAGTTTAATATCACTTTTTTTTGTGGAGATCAGCATATCAATTAAGACTGAGAACTCCATTGCTTTTCATATCAAACTGATGGTTTCTTGAAACAATAAACTCTGGCTAAGCTATAGATTACAATACTGAAAAATGTTAGCTTTACATTTAGATAGACCAAAATACAGATACATGGTATGCAACTAAACAGCGTGAGCTGCATACCGTGGGGCTATATCAAACAGAAATTAGTTCAGAACAGGCAAGGAGGTACTACCTCAGAGTAACATACAAAAAAGATGGTCATAAATTTAATATAGCAAAGTGGCTAAGAGCATGATCTATTGCAAATATTCAGAGAGACTGAGTTTGATTCTGGACATTGCCAGTCACCTCCTGTGTGACCATGGTCATATTAATTAATCTCTGTAAGCTCAAATCTTCTCAAAATCCAAAATTGGGACCCAATCTCATGTCTTGAGTATTAGATAAGATTATTGATGTAAATGCTCTGTACAGATCCAGATATTCAAATGCATTTGCTATTATTACTACTGTTAAAAATGAAGTGTTTATAAATAGAGGAAAGTTCAAGAAGATTATAGACCTTTTCATTATGTCACTATCACTAAAATAATAATTAGTGATTTATTATAATTATATTTTCTGTTGATGCAGAAAAATATTTATGATAAATGCCAAGCAGAAAAGCAAAAGGCTAAATAATGTAGTGTTAGTAATCACTCTCTCTCTTCCTCTCTGCTTGTCTATCTCATTCTAATATCAAGCTAGAGCACTCTATACCCATAAAAATATTTGAAAGTAAGGGTTGGAGATTTGAGGAATACTTTTCTTTCATAATACACAAATTTAGCATCATTGTGCATTTTATTTTGAACTTTTCATTACATAAACATTTTGCTATCTCCTAAATAATATTTTCTATCATTGGCCTATCACAGAAAACTGAGAGATTGGTTATGTAGTTGGTTATGTAACTCAATTTTCACTCACATGTAATGCAGGACAACCAAAACCATTCATTAAATAATGCCATATATTTTTCAGAGATTGAAAACTCCATAAAATTAGCGAGTACTTGGAATCAAGTACATTTCTTACTTCCCCTATGTATATAATTTTAATGGCTACTCTATCATATAGTTTTCAACAATTTTGGACTCACAGTAAAAGAACAAAGATGATTTAGAAATCTCTATGAACTGAAAGAAGAAGCTTTAGCTTACAACCACATGGCTCATATTAATTTACAGGCCATTTCAAATGGAATTCACGAAACATTCCAAATAATTACATTTTCAATGTTAGAGTTAGTGCCTTTAGAAATACAAATAATTTCATAATTTAAAAATGCCTTTAACTCAAATAGCCCAATTAAATAAATTTGATTGCTATATGGTGGCAATTTAAATTATGTTCCTATTTTAAGGAAGGCAAAGGCATTACCTGTTAAGAATTGCCATTCAAAAATTCTGTGATAACTTCCAATAGAGATAATTTTATTTTATTTGGTTTTAAGAAGTGCAGAGAACTCAAGCAACTGTAAAAGAACAAGATGGAAATCTGAGCCCATAACTTCCCACAGTAGGTAAGATGGTATGTGATGCATCTCCTGACTTTGCCCTCATTTGTGATGTTCAATGAATATGGATTAGTAATTAACCATGGCTATACTCAAAGCTATGATCTATTAAAGGAATAAATTCAAGGTGGATGGTATGGTGTTCAGTTTATATTGATCAGCTTACAGAAAATGACCTCGAGACTATTATCACCTTTATGTAGCTAAAGATAGTTCTTGCACTAGTGTTTTGTCCAATTATATAGGAGCTGTCATTAGACATGTTGCAAAAGTGCTAAGGAAGCAATTAGTCTGGGATAGATTCCAGAACAGTCATATTTCCTGAGAAACTCAAAGAAAATACAATCTCATAGGATCATAATTGTATTAATAGCTTAATCATTGCCCTTGTCTTTCTGGATTGTCATTGTCATTTACTTATCAGTTATTTCTACAGGAGCATGATTCCTTGGGGACAGATGCTATATTTTGAATCTCTATACATTCAATATGTGGCACATAGTATAAGATAAATGAGCACATGTTAAATGGAATAAGATATAAGATATTCTCTAGAGCTTTGGTAAGTACAGAATATATTCTCATTCCATCCATTTAATTTTATCAATGCTATTATGGACAAGATTTTCCACATGAAGAAACTTATATGTAGACATTTTTCCAAGTTGTAAAGAAGAGACCAGGAACCACCAGCCTTTTGTTATTCTCAATTTTTACTCATAAAATTATGAACAAAATTGAACTTCAGATACTGTAAATATCAACTCTCCTTTGGACAGAAAAAGAAATGAAGGTGGAACCACTTTTAAGGGCTTTGTTCAGGAAGACACAGCTAGTTAATAATATATACACATGCACATACATATTCACACATGTATATATTCATGTATATCAATATGCATAGATGGATATAAACATATATATATATATATATATATATATACACACACACAAAATTGACTCAAAATAAAGCTGTTATTGTTGATATCATATAGGAGAAACCTAACAGGATTTGGTGTTGTTAAGAGCTAGATTCAAGTCCCAGGTTGTTTTTTACAACATGTGGAAGGAGTGTATCCTGTTAACCAATAAATCTACAGTTCCAGCCAGAGTGTACAATATTGTAGATATGGTACATATACAATGAGTTATTAGTATTCTTTAATATACAGGAAAATTATGTATGGGGAAATACATGTGAATTATTTCCTCAGATGATGATTTATTTCCAGTGTTGGGTATCTTCTATCCAGGAGCCTTTTAAATGCCCAATGACTTAAGGCTTCAGATTTCTTTTGGACTTGATAAATTTAGGAGATTTCTTAAGTCATGTAAGGATAAGAAATGTCTTGATTTCAGTCTAATTTCGATAGGATAACATCACAAAGAATATAAAAACTCCATGCTTTCAGAATCTTAAGTTCTCACCCCAGTGTCCCTATACCATCTAAACTGCATTCTGATATCAACATTTGAGAAAGGTTGTCTCCTAATGTCTCAGGATTCCTTTTCCTAACTTTGAAATCTCTGGATATACAAAAATTCTATCCATTTTCTCATTTTGTTGCCACTATCTTTTATCCCTTTAAAATCATTTTCCACAAAGAAGTTGGAATCATATTTCAAAATATAAATCTGATCATGCCATTACCCTGCTTTAAAGAAAACAAATCTCAATGTCTTACTTTTGGACATAAAATAATGGTCATGCACTTATATCAGTATAATTTGGAAACACTCCAGCTTAATTTTGAACCATTCTTGCCTTCTGTTCCTTTCATTTTCCAAGATAGTTCTTAGTTTCAGGGACTGTGCCTGCTCTCTGTTCATCATGGAATTCCTTGCAAAATGCTAGCTCCCTCATTCCCTCTAAGTCTTCAGTGGATTTTTTTACTGTTGCCTTCTCAGGTCTTTCTAAATAAACCTATCCCTATAGTTGTCTCTAATAATAAATAATATCCATCAAAACTGTATTCAGTTTATTGATTTCATGGCATTTATTTCTCACTATATAATTGCATCATTATTGGTCAACCTATGCATTGCCATTTTTTTTTCCACTAGACATGAAGTTCCATGAAGTCAGGCATCATCTTTGTTTTACTAATTACTACATATCAATCATCTAACATAGTGTTCAGCATATGTTAGATATTAGTAAGTGTTGCTTGTTATAATAAGCGAAAGAAAGAATGAATCATTGTCTCAAATTTATCAACCACACTATTATAAAGATACCCAAGGGCTAGTATGAATCTGACTCAGGATTTACACATAGACATGTTGTTACAGTGATAGAGTTGAGAATATGGAGAGCCAACCATTTCTTCTCCATTATTCAATGTCTCTATTAGCCAAGGAAACGTCCCTGATTCACAAATATAAATCAGCTCTTAATATTCTTCTCAATAGGTTACTTTTTCTAAAGGATCATGAATAATTCTGCTCTGAAATTAAGAAAGTTTTTTATTATATTTTTACTAAGAACTTATTAATCTTCTCTATGAATACATGCTAGGTGCAAATGTTCTTAACAGCCATATATTAATAAATTGATAGGAGAATGCTATCACTCCAAAAAATATGCTAAAATTAATTTCTCCTACTTAGCTCCAGTTACTTAGGCTCCGAAAGTAGCATCCTTTCAGGAAAAAAAAGTTGCAGGTCATGCTAGGGTAAGATGCTTAGTGTAATAGTTTACATTTTTACTTTGCCCTAATGCTTCAATGTGTGCTCATCAATTGTAACAAATGTAGCACACTAATGAAAGATGATGTTAATGGGGGAAAGTATGGGAGGTGGAAGGGGTTGGGTATAGTTTCAATGTATCATTTATGCCATCTAAAGCTTCTTTAAAAATAAAATAAAATAAAAGTTATGCTGAGGACCAAGATAGAAACTCACGTTCTTTGCTTCCACAGCATTGTGAGCACGGTACAAAGAGGATCAAGGGGCCATTTGGCTGAACGGTGGCAGCTCCTTACCATCCCCAAAGCAACATGAGATAAAACATTTATATGACTGCACCATGTCGTGTAATGCAAATTAATAAGGGGATATAGTTGGTGGAAGTCTCAAGTGACAGAAATTTCTGAAAGACCCTGTTTTAAAGATTCATCTTCTAAGACAAATAGACTGATAAATGTTTCAGGGTACCTGGATAAGAATGTGTTTATATCAATCTAGAAAAATAGTGCTTATTTTATAGTGGAAATTTAAGTAATATTTACTGAATGAATACATATATCCAAGAATTTTTTGACCAATACAGTATTTGTTCATCCATTCATTCATCTAGTCATTCATCTATTCATCACCTTACTCAGCTGTGCAATGTATTCTTTAAGAAACAATTCTATTTCATTGCACTGCACTGGGCATTGGGAATACTATAGTAAATTAAAACAAAACAAAATTTAAAAAACCCAAAAACTCTTAGTTCGTACCACTAAGGAGTCTATATCTAGTAATAATTCACATTCTACACTACTGTGCAATGCAGAAAACACCCAATAAAAATAAATAGAACATTTTACATCCTTGAAAGTGTTAACCTTCTAAGGGAGAAACACAAATGTACACAAGTAAATAAGAGTAAATTTTTAAATAACCTAGGAGGTATGTGTTTAGAGTCCTGGCACCAACAGTAGCAACTGAATTAGGAAACAAGTTGTGGAAAAATCTGTCATGCAATCTGCTCCTCAAGAATGAGTAAGAATTTGGGTGGAAAGCTGGCAAAGAACATTTTAGGCAAAAACAAAAGCACTTTAAAACAAAAGACATAAAAGATGAAATTCACAGAAATGGATAAAAATTTGTGTCTTGGATACAACACATGTTGATATTTTATTGAGCAGGCCATTGTAAGTCATATAGAAGAGCTATGATTTTATCCTATTTACAGCAGGAGCTACCAAAGTTTTGGGGTTAGAACAAAACAAACACCTTTTTTTTTTTTTTTTTTTTTAAGATTTATTTATTTATTTATTTATCCCCCCCTTGCTGCTTGTGCTCACTGTGTCCATTCGCTGTGTGATTTTTCCGTGTCTGCTTATCTCCCCCTTGCTGTAAGGTCCTGCTGCATCAGCCCACCGCGCCGCGCTGGCCGGCCTGCCCTCACAATGAGACCCCGGGAAGCGAACCCGGGGCCTCCCATATGGTAAACGGGAGCTCTATCGATTGAGCCACACCCACTTCCCATAAAGCAAACACCTTTGTCTTCGAGTATATCACTTTGATAAGACAATTTGTAATTCTTGAATATATATATATATATTCTCCTGAAAGCAATACCTAGATGGATGCTGTACCTAGCATATCTTAGAAAACATATTTGAAATGTAAGACTTATTTATCCCATTTTGCAAATGGGAAATTAAATACATTTGTTTAGGTTGTTCAGCTAGGAAATTGTCAGGAATAAGCTAGGGTCCATCTGGCCTCCCAAGCTCAATATCTCCTAATACATCATATTAGACATCTGAAACTTGCTTTTCAAAATTATAGGAAAGGATTCAAGGGAAGGAATTGTTCCAATCCCAGTAAAGCATTTATGCTTAGGACCTGGGCAGTGACTATAAAAATAAAGTTAGCATTTAAAATGTGGAGTCTATAAGTTTTGGTGAACAATTGAATGAGAGAGAAATTAGGTGAATTAAGATTTAAGAATGAATCCAAAATAGATTACTAGGACAAAATGGGAAATGATGGACCCTGTATCGAGATATAATATGAAGGATGAGAAAACGTATGGAGGAAGGATCCAGGACAACCAATCGGCTGACAATTTTTATTTTTAAAAGGAAAGATCAGAGGAAAGGGAAAGTCAGTAAGACCTACGTCAAATACTTCCTAGACTAAAAAAAAAAAAAAATCTGATATTTGGACACAGGGTACCCAATGAGTTATAAACAAATTAATGAAAAGAGTCTGCTTATTATACACATTAGTAGGTATATGTTCATTGTCCAATATTCCATCCTTCAGTTAACTACCCTTCTCTCATTCCATGTTGTACTAGTTAATCTTACAGTCATAACAATCTATCTGTCTCTGTGAAGAGAATGACCATATTGTAGGGCTTGGCAAAATACAGACTTCTTTCCCTTAGTTTTATTTATTAATTAAAGGACAGCCACATTACTGAAGGCAAATCAAGCAGAGGTCTTCTCAAGAGTTGTTCTATGGAAGTTGGATGAAGAAGCTCTATTTTTATAATGCATTGTCTAAGATTGGGAAATGAGACTATAGAGCTATGGTATCCTTTTTTATTTTTTGCTTTTCATCTTTTTTTATTAGATAATATGTAGATTTATGGAAAAATCATGCAGAATATGCATAGGTCCCCTATCCCTCTTATTATTAGCACTTTGCATTAGTGTGGTACCTTTGTTAAAAATTGAAGAACCATATTATTTAAAATTATTACTCCATACAATGGAGTATGTTATACTCCGTAGTTTACATTAGGGTTCATTGTTTGTGTTATTTTCCTTTTTCAAATAGTAGCCATTCTACTGGGTGTGAAATGGTGTCTCATAGAGATTTTGATTTGCATTTTCCTAATGGCTAATGAAGTTGAGCATCTTTCATGTGGTTTTGTTTGGTCATTTTTATAGCTTCTTTGGAGAAACATCTATTCAAGTCCTTAGCTCATCTTTAAATAGCATTGACTGTCTGTCTGTCTTTTTGTTATTAGTTTTGCCAGTTCCTGTTTTTTGACTATAGAGTTTAATCCATTTACATTTGCAATAACTATTGATAATGCAGAACTTTATTCTACCATTTTGCTATTGGGCTTTTTTTTTTTTTTTAATAAGTATTTTCCCATTTTTGTCCCTCAAATCTTCAAATCTTCTGGTAATGCATACTATATATTTATTTATTTACTGTACTATTTGAATCCCATCTCATTTAGACAGTATATACTTTTTTCATATATTTCCTTTATGTTTGCCATGGGGCTTAAATGTAACATCCTGAATCTGTAACAATCACATTTGATTTGATATCACACTACCATGAATAGCATACACATACACTGTTCCTATACCCCTCTGTTCCCTCACCATTTTGTTGTACTTGTTATAAATTATATTTTTATTCATGTATGTTCAAAACCATAGATTTATCATTATTTTTATGACTTTGCATTTTAGAAATGTTAAGAAGTAAAAAACATAGTTAAATGCCAAAAAAATATTATACAGTATTACTAGCATTACTAATTACCTATATGGTTACCTTTACAGGAGGATTTTATTAATTTAAGTCACTTCAATCCATAGTCTAGTGACTTTTCCTTCTCAAGTTTGAAGAACTACTTTTAGCATTGCTTATAAGGCAGGTCCAGTGGTGACAAATATTTCAGATTTTATATGGGAATGTCTTAATATTTCCCTCATTTTTAAAAGACAGTCTCACTAGATATAAAATTCTTGGTTGTCAATTGTGTTTTGTTTTTTTCCCCCAACACTTTAAATATTTTTTCCCGCTTCCTCTTTGTCTCCACGGTTTCTGATGAGAAATTGTCACTTAATCTTATTGGGATTCCATTGTACATAACACGTTGCTTTTCTCTTGTGGCTTACAGAACTCTCTCCTTGTACTTGGTATTTGACTGATTGACTGCTATATGTTTGGGCATGGTTCTCTTCAAGCTTGTCCTGTTTAGGGTTTATTGGGATTCTGGAATGTACATATTCATGTCTTTTGTTAAGTTTGGGAAGCTCTGTGCCATTATTTCTTTGGCTATACCTTCTGCCCTTTTAGTTCTCTTGAGACTCATTTAATGAGCATATTGCTATACTTGATGATGTTCCACTGGTTTCATTTTTCCATTCATTTTTTTTCCATTCATTTTTCTTCCTGCTCCTCTGCCTGAATTATTTCAATTGTCTAGCCCTTGAGTTCACTGATTTGTTCTTCTGCCAACTCCAAAGTACTAATGAAACCTTTAGGGAAATTTTTTATTTCAGGGTTGTGGTCTTTAACTTCAGTATTTCTGCTTGGCTTCTTTTTAAAATTTCTTTCTCTTTACTGAGATTCTCATAATGTTCACTAATTGTTTTCCTGATATCCTTTAGTTTTGTTCTCAGTGCTTTCCTTTATCTCCTTGAGCATATTGAGGATCATTTTAAAAAGATGTTTATCTAGTTTGTTCAAAGTCTTATCTTCTTCATTAATGGTTTCTGGATTTTTGTCTTGCTCCTTTAGATTGGCCATTGTTTGTTTTTCTTGTAATCTTTTGTTGCATACTGTACATTCTAATATTTTAAAATGTTGACACTTGGATTTAGTCCCTGAGCTATATGTTCCTTAAGTTTTATCCAGCTGGTGACAAGACAGAGATTCCCTTGAGTTTCAGGGGCTAACAGAAACAATGAAATCAATGCAACAACAACAACAAAAATACACCATACTCAGTTTTTACAAATTTGCTGTTGTTGGCTAGTGCTCTCATTCTGAGTTTAGTTCTCCTATCAAGAGATTAGCCTGAAAGTACAGAGCCCTTCTGTCTTATTGCTCCTGCTTCCTCTCCTGGGCTTGTGCTTGCTCATGTCCTTAGGAATTTGCATGCCCCCTCTACTCCTTATGAACTAGATTTTATTCCCTCTCCATTGCTCTCTCTTATATTGTAAGCACGGAATAATTTGGTCCAGGTGGCTTTGACTAAATTTTATAATGCTTTAGCTGTCTGAAAGCTACTTCACCCTGCAGGGCTTGTTCTGGTAAAGGAAGACAGAGATGAGTTTCCTGGTTCAGTATTTCATGCTACCACTTCACAGATTGGCCCTGACATACTGACACCCTGTATGAGCATAGAGGCTACTCTGCTCCATCCAGAACAGGGCCAGAGATCCACAATGGGAGCACAGGCTCCACAGCACATCATGGAGGGTTTGGGGTAGGAGACAGCAAGTGCACCAAAAGCTTCTCCTATCATCTTTATTATTATTTTCCCCCCTATCAACTTTAAAGTTGTGTTTTCTTGATTTAGCACTCACCCAGTTACTACAACCCTTTAACTTTTTTCTGGACTTTTGAGGAAGGTGTTCTGCCAGTTTTTTTTCTAGTTGTACAAAGAGCCTGCAAGGGAACAGGACCCTAGAGTGTCTTGCACTCTGTCTTCTTTCTCAGGCATCCATTTTAAGTGCTGTACATGAAAAGCTTATTTCATGGTTAGCTTGGCCGAGCAGGAAAAAGAAAAAAGTATGGAGGGATTCTATGTGTTTTCATGACCCGGTGTCTAACTCTGAGATGCTGAATCCTGTAACTCTCTCTTTGAATCTGTGAACTACCTCAGTATTATTTCCATAAAGGTTTTTTGATGATATTCACCACATAAGATCTGTCTTGCTGAAAATTATGGGTTTCAGGTAAAAGAGAAGAAAAACTATAAACACTAATGTAGGAACCTGTCCCTGTGGAACAAAACTCAGGGTGGTTTCAGATTTCCCCTTGCACTAAGCACCAGAAAACTTGGAACATCAGACTCTAAATTTTAACTAGATGCAAAGGAAAATTAAACTGAATGCACCCCTTATGTGATATTTGAGATATCTTCCCTGCTCTCCTCTAATAAACATGACAATTTTTCAGTCCAGGTATCGTTACATCTTGCCATTTCCTCAATCTCATCTCCTTTAATATCATTGAACCGATAAATACAGATGCTACTCTCTCTTGTATCTGGCTGGTAATATGATTGATTAAATCAGGAGATGCATGGTTATGACAGAAGTCTGATTTTCATGCCTAGGTAAAGAAAAATCTAAGGGTAATATGCATAGAATGCTCAAATATCATGAGAATTTTGACTATAACAAAATCCACATTAGGAATATACCAACTTTGATGACCAGCACATACCTGGTCTCTATTTGATATCACCCATTGTACTGCAAGGCTATTATTCCTATTGGCCACCTAGTTTCCTTTTTTCTTTTCTTCTGTTTTCTTCTTTTTCTTTATTTTTTAAAAATTAACATTCACAAACAAGTGCATAAAGACAACTAAACTTAAGTGTATTGCCAAATGATCTAACATAAGCCACCAACTAGATCAAAATATAAAACATTTCCATATGACCAACTAGTGTTATCTGCAGGACCAAACAAGAAAGTATTCACAATCAAGATTTAAGCCAGCATATAAATGCAATAATGACCCCCCAGTGTGGGACATGATTCCCAGGGATGAGCTTCCCTGGCACTGGGGGATTACTACCAAGCACCAATGAGCAATGCAACTGGAAAGACCTTGACAAAAAGGCAGGGAAAGGTAAAGACAAATAAGTTTATATGGCTAAGAGACTTCAAAGTGAGTCAGGAGGTCATTCCAGAGGTTATGCTTATGCACGTCTCAGCAGGATCTCATTGACTGCCAAATTAGACAGTATACAAAATAGTGGGGCTCCGGAGGCCTCTGGAGACACCCAGGCATTATGGTCAGGGCAGATAGCTCATGAGTTTGGTGCCTTGCCAGTGTGCCCAACTTTGGGGTTTGTGCTCCCCAGTGTGACAGAATTGGACTCAGTTGTGGTTTCTCTACACATTGCTCTTTTGTCCCTTCTATTTGAAGCTATAGTTGGTGCTGGAGTTGGTAAGTGTATGTCCAAAAGACTTGAATCTCTAGGCTGTCCATGTGCCAGCTGGGCCCTGAGCCTCAATGGACTTGCAACATCTACTCTACAGTTCATTGAACTCACCCAGGACAACTAACAAGGATGTGATGATGGACAACCACCATACCAAGGAACCAAGAGAGTCTACAACTGCAAGCAAGAGAGTCCCACCCATCAGCCATATGGGACTGAAGCCCCCTCTCAATTAGAGGTGGAGTGGGCATCACCATCCCAGAATCCTCAGGATTGGGGAATGAACTATGGAATTGAGTGGATTTACTGGTATTCCACTATAGACTTATTGTGATTCTAGCAATGGAAGAAATTATACCATTGATGTGGAGGCAGTGGCCACTGGAGGTTCTGAGATCAGGGAGAGGGAAAACAGGTGTAATGCAGGGGCATTTTCAGGACTTGGGAATTGTCCTGAATGACGTTACAATGACAGATACAGGCCATTATATATCTTGCCATAACCTACAGAATTGTGTGACAGAGAGTGTAAACTACAATGTAAACTATAATCTATGCTTAGTAGCAATGCTCCAAAATGTGTTCATCAGTTGTAATGAATGTAGCACACAAATGAAGAATGTTGTTAATGTGGGTAAATGTGGACAGTGTGGCCACTGGAGGTTCTGGGTTTAGTCCCTGATGCCTTCTAAAAACAAATACAACAACAACAACAACAAAAACAAAGAACAAACAAACAAACAAAAAAGCCAACTCAGGGGAGTCAATGTGGGTCAATGTTTGAGTTCCTGCTTCTCACATATGAGGTCCCAAGTTCAATCCCCGGCCCCAGTACATTAAAAAAAAAAAAAAAGATTTAAGGCAGGAGGCTAAGTGAAATCTTTCCTGATCACTATGCAAGATAAAGGGAGGACTAATAACTATAAATTCAGCATATGCTATTAGTGATTATACATACCATTTCAGATGTGAAAGCTAAAAGGTGAAGTAACCTGTCACAGTGGTGAGGTCTTGCTATGAACCTGGGTCAGTGTGACCTTAAATGTTCCCCTCTAATCCATAGTGACCTCTAGACTTCCATAACTTGCCTATAAGTCTATTGCAGTGTCATTACAGTATGTAGTGGATACCATTTTATACATCTGTAAACCCACAAGTCATTATCTTGAGCTAATGGGCCATGTCTTACTTATCCTTATATTCCCAGTACTCAGCACAGTGTTTAGTCCACAGTAAACTTTTAGGAAAATTTGGGGAAGGAAGATGTTTGGATAGACGGAGTGAACAATGAAGGAAAGAAATAAAGAAAGATGCAAAAGAAGAAAAAAAAAGGAAAAAAGAAAATAACTACAGCTATAGATTTTTTCCCTTGTATTCTTTTTTTCCTTTAAGATGTATGGGAATGGTTGGTAATACATTATTGAGGAGTATGGTCCTAAAGACGAAACTGATAAATAAAAATAAAAATAAAATGAAACAAATAAAATTAACGAATTAAAGATGAATAGAGAGTAAATGTCATCCTGGCCACCATACTCCAGCTCTACCACCACCACCACTTGGTGTCTTTATCACTTCTTAGAAACGGTGCTCACCTCCAAGTGGACCTAAGTTCTATGCTACAATTCCATTTTCTGAATGCCCTGACAGGTCACTTATATTAAAGAGATTATTAAAAAATAATTCATGCAAATTAATGTGTTTTTTCACTATGACTCATAAGTAGCAGTCAAAATAATTAACATTCTCCAGAACTTCATAATGTGCAGTTACTAAGCATTTTAAAATTAGCTGATTTCTCATGGAAATATAATTTTAGTTTTCCAATACTTCACTGATGAAAAACATTTAGGTCCCCAGACCTGCTTGAAGCTTCTGCTAAATGACTCAAGAGAAGCAAAATTAAACTGTTGGACACTAATATAATCTGATTACAGTTGATTATGCAGAAATTATGGCATATGGCATCTCACACATTTTTAGGAAGTTTGCCTTGGTTTGGTGCTCAAAAGAGTCAGGCAGTGTTCAGAATGAAAGCATCATAGTTGCTTAAAAGTTTACTTCAAATTCTGTCAAAATGGGGCCAAGCTACTATGAATTATATGAAAAGAAAAGGACTCTCTCAGTCTTAGACAGATGCACAACTTTCAAATCAGTCCTGGAAATACTGACTTGCACCTTGTGATTATTTTATTTCTTTATATAAAGACAACTAATAGCATTTATAAAATGCATGACCTATTTTTGAATTATTACCAATTAGTGTCTATCACTCACAGTAAATATGGTTCTCTATCTAAAATGAGTAATTGGCAATGTGGCAAAATCCCTTTTAAAAATTCTAATAAACATTAAAAATCTTTTTCTGAAAAAATAAAATACAAAAATATCACAAATTCTTCAGACTGTCCCATGTGCTCATGGACGTGACAGAACTCCTGAGTTTTGCAATTGTATTCATTATTGAAGTATACCATTCTACCATTATTTGATTTGGGGACTGATTGGCCCTTTCTTTTGAAAATAACTTATAATTGGCTGAATGATCATCTTCAACAATGTATGATTAAGAACATTTCTATTGGAATTCTTTTACAATTTCTCCAGAGACAATCGGAAACATACTGATAAAACTGTACTGCCAGAAATGCTACATTTTTATATTTCAAAAAAATGACAATAAAATATTAACAGTGGTAATCAGATGGTGGTTGTATTATGAATGATTTTCCCATTGTTGACTTTTAAGCTTGCTCCATTGATGTAAAGTTAACATATATTTCAGTCATAAATTTATTAAAATAATTCTGCAAAAGTAAGAACAATCACAGCTTATTCACCGTTGAAGGAGGATAGAATAGCTAAATACATTCATAAATATTCTATGGGTATATGGAAAGCTTTTCTTAGTGAAACTACATGCTGGTTTTTACGACTACCCTTTTACCCAATACACACACATTTTCAATAGTTTCTAGTGTGGAAATCCTAGGCATTCATCTAACCATCCATCCATCCATTCTTAAATGCTTGTTGAACACATGGTTGTTAAGCTTTTTAACATATCCCTCACCCTGTGTTAGGAGATACACAATTGATTATGATCTGGACCTTTGAGAAGTTCAGAGGCTGGTGCAGGGGGAAAAACACATTAAACCTTAGAAGAAAAGTGATACATCCAATACAAATGTTTTTTGGGAAGAAGAGCGTGGATATTGGGGCCATAGTGTCTTATATTCTCCACCATCCAAACTGTGAAGGTTGGCAAATGTTTCTTATCATCTACAAGATTCTGTTTAAATTTTCTGTAAAACATGTAGATAAATGCCCATCTTTCAGAATTATCATAAGGATGAAGATCTTGTATTATGTTGCAACAGGCAAACCTTGCTATTTTGTAATTTCTCATGAAATTGTCTTTCCAACTGATTTTAAGATTCATTGGGACATATGTTTCAACAGGGACATCAATTTTTATTGCTGAATCCCACATCTGGCACACAGTAGGTATGCAATAAGCCCACTAATTGAGTTACCTGAACCAAGGATAGTTTTTACTTTTTTAGAGCTCAACTGGAAGTCATTATGTGTCAGTTAAGGTAATATGTATTCTTAACCCATTTTTCCCCAAGAGTAGCATCTTGAGAGACAATATCACAAACTAGGGTACTGACATTGATTGAAACAGTGAAAATATGGAATATTTCCATCACTACAAAAATTATTCACATTTCCCTTTTTGAAACACACCCATATACCTCTAGGTAAACACCTATGTCCCAGATACCATTAAACTCTTCTCCATTTCTATACTTTTTTCATTTAAAAATGTTCTATAAATTAAATCATAAAATATGCAAAATTTGGAATTGGCTTTTTTTACTTCATAATTCCCTGTAAATTCGTCTAAATTGATGGCATGTATCATTAATTCATCCTTTTATTGCTGAATGGTATTCCATGATATAAATGTACCACGTTTTGACAATTTACCTGTTGAAGGATATTTTGGACTATTTTGATGTTTTTGGCTATTAAAACCATGAACATTTATATACAGAATTGTCTAGGAACATAAGCTCTTATTTCTCTAGGATAAATTCCCAAGAGGTCAATTGCTGGGTCATATGGTAGATTCATGTTTATTTATTTATTTATTTAAAGAAATGGCACAAATCTTTTCCAAAGTGACTGCATCATTACACATTCCCACCAACAAGATATGTGTGAGCCAGTTTCTTCATAACCTTGCCAGCATTTGTCATTATTTTTTTTGTAGTCATTCAGATAGATGTGTTTTCACATCCCATTGTATTTACATTTCCCTAATGATTATATCTTTCCCTAATGTTGAGTGTCTTTTTATGTGCTTATTTGCTGTTTATATATCCTCTTTGATGAAATGACTTCATTTTTTTTCCATTTTCTAATTGAATTTCTTTAATATTGAGCTTTGAGAGTCATTTATATATTCTAGATTGTAGTGTAGTCTTCTGCAGTATATGCAGTTTGCAAATATTTTCTCTTGCTTTGTAGCTGGTCTTTTCATTCTGTTAGCATGATCTTCCACAGCATAAATTTTGATGGGATACAATTTATCATTTTTTTCCCTTTATCCATTGTCCTTACCATATTGAGCCCTTCAATCCACAAACATGATAATGATCTTTCCATTGTTAGGTCTTCCTAGATTTATTTCATTGGTATTTTGTAATTTTCAACATACATAACCTATACATACTTGCTAAGTTTATAATATATATTTCACTTTCTTTGGAGTGTGATTATAAATGATTTTGTACTTTTAATTTTGGTTTCCACATTTTCATTATTAGTATATAGAAATGCAATTGATTTTTGTAGAATTCTTTTTATCCAGTGAACTTGCTGAACTTCTTGGTTCTAGAAATTTATTTTGTGTTCTATTTCTTTTTCCTCAACTTATTGCAGTGGCAAAACTCCTATATGCTGACTCTTAGTGTTGTGGGTGGGTATTCTTGCTTTGTCTCCCATTCTTAGAAGGAAAGCATTCATTCTTTCATCAATATAGACAATGACTTTATATATATATAAATTATCTAATATATATATTAGATATATATTAGATAATAATATATATTATATA
>JAQZBX010027171.1:0-28520 GCA_029593785.1 Cabassous unicinctus
TTTTTTTTTGACATTTTGTCTTTTATCACTGCAATATCTGGTGTCCAGTCTGTACTGTGGCCCATTCCCCCTCTCATTCCCCAGTGTCCCACTATTTTTCATTTTGTTTTCAAAGAAGTTTTAAATCACAGCAAAGTCACACACAGAATACAAGAGAATCTCACATACCCAACCTCCTCCTCCTTTCCTCACCCCATATTAAAACCTTTTTATATGTGGATGGTAGCATTGTTATAACTGATATACAAATAGTGAGACATAGCTACTAAACATTGTCAATGGTTTACATTATGGTTTACATTTTAGACCTTACACTTTTATAAATTTTGATGATATTTACCAAGTCCTGTGTCCATCACTGTAAGATAATGAAGAGCATTTCCGCTGACCACTCAATACCCCCTGTTTGGTCTAATCTGTTCCTCCCTCCCAATCCCCCCAAGGACTATGACGACCCCTGGCTTGACTCATTGGATGACAAGATTCATAGTTACATGCAGCAAGAGGTCTTGACACACTGGTTTGTCCTCCCTTATTAGGAACTGCCCTTGCTCTTGAGAGACCCCCACCTGTCTATTTCTGAACAAATCTGTCCTCTCAAAGATGGGATTCCAGTCCCTTCCCGCTCATTATGTGGGTCTCCACCCACTGATACAACATATTATGACAGGACGAATACTCACACCCTTCTTAGAAGTCTGCTCCAGGTGTGCCCTGTCCCAAATGCCCCCCAACCAACACCCTAAACAAGTGACCCTTCCTTGTCATATTGCCATAGAGAATTCCCACCTCTGTACTTTCAACCTCATACCCACAAATCCTAAATGTTCACCTGGTCCCTCTCCCATCTCTCCCCCCAGTATCCTGGGTATTCTAACCCACCCTTCCCAATCTACCCACCTGTCAACCTGCACCACCAAACCCAATGATATCATTACCCACATGTTCTATTCCTTCAATACACAACTACATTCTATCACTTTTCCATAGATTACATCCATATGGGTGATGGCTCATATCCTTCTCTTTCTTTCTCTTTCTTGTAAACCTATCTTTCAGACAATAGCTTTCTGAGAATGCTCAGTTTCCTTAATTCATATCAGTGAGTTCATGTAGTGTTCATCTTTCAATGCCTGGCTTGCTTCACTCAACATAAGGTCTTCAAGATTCATCCATGATGTTATCTCATGTGTTAGCACTCTATTCCTTATTACATCTGAGTCATATTCCATTGTATGTATGTACCACCTTTTGTTTATCCATTCATCTGTTGATGGGCACCTGGGTTGATTCCAACTTTTGGCAATAGTGAAAAATGCCACTATGAACATTTATGTGCATATATCTGTTTGTGTCCTTGCTTTCAATTCTTCAGGGCATATACCCAGCAGTGGAATCACTGGATCATAGGAAAGATCTATACTTAGTTTTTTGAGGAACCGCCAAACTGTCCTCCACAGTAGCTGGACCATTCGACAATCCCACCAGCAGTGGATGAAGTTCCCATTCCTCCACATCATCTCCAACACTTACAGTCTGCTGTTTATTTAATAGCTGCCATTCTAATGGGTGTAAGATGGTATCACATTATAGTTTTGATTTGCATTTCCCTAATAGCTGGTATTTTCAAGCATTTTTTCATGTGCTTTTTAGCCATTTATTTTTCAGGTCACTTGCCCATTTTTTAAATGGGATGTTTGTCTTTTTATTTTTGAGGTGTAGGATTTCTTTTTATATGCAGTATATTAAGCTTCTTTCAGATATAGGGGTGCCAAATATTTTCTGCCATTGGGAAGGGTGAAACCAAGTGTGTCCTTTGTATCACTGAATGGCACTTTAGCATCAGTGACTAATTGCTCATCTTGAACATTATTGGGATGGAATAGATAGGGTTATGTCTCACCTATTCCTATTCTTCATTCCCCCAAGCAATACTAACTTATAAATGAAAAGGAATTTTATCTAAGGACCTTCATTGCCTTCCAGTCTTTCTTCTTCTATTCAATATTTCATTCTGTAAAAATAAGAAGAAAACCTTCAAAATATGAGAGAAACTAATTCAAAAACAAGATAAAAATCATTAGAAGATGAATTCAGAACTGAGTCCTCTAGGGTGCTAAGCTCAAGAGAGAAAACTATACCCGTGTTCAAGTCCTCTGGATTTGTACTTCTAAAAACAAGAAATATATAAATACTCCCAATGTTATACACTATCATTCTTGATAGATAGGGACACATTTATCTGTATCTCATTTCCTCCCTTTTTTGTCTCTAGACTGAGTCAAAAAATGGATTCAAGTAAGTGGATAAGTGTTAAAAGTATTTTAACTAAATCAATGCAAACACCCTTCTATATTTTATGATAGAATTTTATGGGATGGGGTGGAAATTTTTATATGACAAAAGATTTCAAAGAGGAGTGTATGTAGCAATAAATATTTTTTTTCTATTTTATAGAAGATATACCTAAAGTGTAATTACACAAATGTAGAATTTTATTAATTAATATAGTGAATATTTCAAGAGCAGAATGTAAATTAGAAATAACTGTTTGATAAATGAAATTCTGGAGTTAAAATGATGTGGTATAAATGAGAAGATACAATAAGGACTCTCTTCCAAATTCATATAATCTCACTGCATAAAAAGAGGTAAGCAAAATCAAATTTCTCCAGAAATTTTCATTTATTTATTGTTTTCATACACTTTTTTTACTTTGCACCAATTGTGTGCTAAAGATGCAACATTATAAATAAAAATTCTATCCTCATGGTATTATTGTCCACATACATCAGACAATAAAAGAAATCGTGATGCTTGCTATGAAAATAACATTGCACAACAACTATGGGAATGAGAAAAATGGCATTGATGCTGCCTGCAGCTGAAGGAAGCCAAGTTGAAAGGTTGCTCCTTTCTCAAAAAACTGTATATATGAGTGTATGTAATGTATTTTGTCAATAAAGCCTTCACCATGACCTGCCTGGGATTGGGCAAAATTGGATGCAAGGTGAATAGTTAAAGTTGATGAGAATCAATAGGAGATGAATCTCATAGGGCTAATGGGGACCACAATGAGATTGATTTTCAGAATATTGTATTGGGCCCAAATGCACTAAATATAGTGAACCATCAAAGTTAAGGTGATTTATTATAGTATAGAAACAAGAAGAGTAACAATGGGTGGAGGCAGAGATGAGAATTTGGAGGGGAAAGAAAGTGACTGGAGATTTGAGAGTTTTGGTAACCTGGAAATTCAATGATGCCAGACTCAGAGATAGATTTGATCAAAAAGAGAAAATCTGGGAGTGGAACTCATGATTTAAGTATAAATGAAGGCAACTGAGGGAGTAAGGGCAAGGTTGGTTATACAAGAAGAGTAAGAGATTCGGTAACATTAAAATTTGAGAGATAAAGTAATTATAGATGATGAAAAGATCATGTTACCCTAGAATGTGTTTCTGAAATGGAACCTAGATATTGGTCACGGGTATTAAAAAATGCCAAGCATCATCCTGTGAGTCAATGATTTTGGATGAAACTTGAGTTTATAAAACTCATTGATAGGATTGGTCACAGAGAAGATAAATGGGAGCCAGGTGAAAACATCTTTAACAATTGTTAAAAGTTCCCTGTATGTTAATATATCAATGATTTGAGAAAAGTTATTGGAAGAAAATAGTAGGCCATCAAGAACAACAGAAAAATGCATTCAAGTAAGTCAGTCATCATAGGCAGTTAAAGATCATGGAAAAACATTTTCAATTTCACCCCTTCATCCATAGTCCAGTGATAAAAATAGCACTGCATTCTTATTATTGTTAATGGTAAGAATAGTAAGTAATATCAAAACACAAAAAGTGCAGATAATAGTTTTGGCACATTATTTTCACAATATTCTTATCTGGTGGGTAAGGCATGTGCATGATTTCATAATAATAAAACAGATGGCAAAAATTGGAAACAGTAAAATTTAAGCATATGTATAATTAGAAAATCTGATTATTGCATCAGGGAAGAGATAAATGGTTAAATTTGTAGATGCCAAATAATGAGGGAGGAATCACCATGAAGAAGAATACAGGGGCTTTAATGAACCACAAAACCTTACACAGGCACCTTTGTTTGTGAGTTCAGTCAAGGGCTGTGGAGCAGCAAGTCACTCTATGAAGGATTTGTATAGGTATGGAAGACTCTGGTATCTCCTCCAGAGAAGGCAAGTATATGAACTACTTTGAGGAAGGAACCTCAAATCCAGTCCAAAAGCACTGGGCTCCAGATGACTTGCCATGCTAGTCTGACCCTATATCAAGTAATCAGCATGAGAACCAAAGAAGAAATTTTGAATCTGATGAAGAGAGGCAGGAATGATGGTCAGTAACCAAAAGTTATTCTAACAGAAAGAATGTTGAATAAGGAAATCTGACAGCATAGATTTAAAATTGTGATTCTGAGGATAATTACTTATTAAAAGTATATATTTTTATTGTGTCAGATTAAATATTATGATTTAAAATTAATAAATCAATTAAATTTATAAAGTCCAATAATTGAATGATTAATATCTAAAATGAATATAACTGGAACAATAAAAATTGATAGTTATTATTCACTTAATTTACATTTTGTTTGGAAGAAGAAATGATTATTCTTCAAAGAAATTGAGATTGGTGCAACCAGAATGTCTATATGAATAGCAATAAATACAATATATGATTATCATAAAAAACAAGATGTAATTGACAAGCACCCAAGCAAGAAAAGTCTCTAGTTTGCTTTTTTATTCACACACATACTAGTGAATGAGAGGTTGAAACTATTGATGTACAAATTTATTATTTTGTTCTTCTAGATCTGTTGGGAAGATGGAGAGAAGAAATCTCACGGTCCTCAGTGAATTTCTCCTTCTGGGAATTTCTAACTCAGCAGAGAAGCAAAGACTCCTGACCCTGTTATTATTGTCTATGTACTTGGTCACCATTCAGGGAACATGCTCATTGTCTTGGCCATCAGCTGTGACTCTCAGCTCCATTCCCCTATGTATTTCTTCCTTAGCAACTTGGCCTTTGTGGACATCTGTTATACTTCTATGACAGTCATACAAATGGTAGTGAACACTTTGACAGATACCAAGGGTATTTCATTTTCAGGCTGCCTTATGCAGCTCTTCTTCTTCATTTCTTTTGTGAATATGGAGCGATTCCTTCTCTGTGTGATGGCATATGATACATATGTGGCAAACTGCCACCCTTTACATTATACCAACATAATGAATCCTCATCTTTGTGTCCAGTTGGTGGCTGGGCTCTGGGTTGTGACCTACCTCCATGCCTTCTACACACTGTCTTAATGGCACATTTCTTCTTCTGTGCTTCCAATGTTGTCCATCATTTCTTTTGTGATATCAACCCACTCCTGCAGCTCTCCTGCTCTGATGTGTCCTTCAAAGTGATGATTATCTATACGATAGGAGCTCTCTTGGCTCTCACAACTTTTATCTGTATCCTCATATCTTATGTGCTTATCTTCTTCACTATTCTCAAGGTCACTTCTAGTCAGGGGAAACACAGAGCCTTTTCTACCTGTGGCAGTCACCTGTCAGTGGTGGTGTTGTGCTATGGCACAGTCATTGCTGTCTACTTCAGCTGTTTTTCATCTCATACTCCTGTGAGGGACATGCTGTTGTCTGTTATGTATAATGTAGTGACTCCAATGCCGAGTCCTTTCATCTATAGTCTAAGGAATAGGGATATGAAGAGAGTGCTAATGAAAATTCTTTGTAAGTGCAAGGCTTTTATCAACAGTCAGGTCCTCAATGAGTGAATTAAAAATACTAGTTTGGTCATAAAGGAAAATGAATCCTTAGAGGACAATAAGATAAACTGGTTCTTTTGCTAAATTCCTCCTTTATGTTTGACAATGTGTTATACACATTTTATGGATTTATAAATTAATTCATTTGAATAAATGTATGAGATAAAAGTATAAAACCCTTCTTTCAGGTAAATAAAGACAATCTTAAGTTATAGCATGCTTAAAGCCAGCTTATAAATAGTAAGTATATCAGATTCAATACAATGGACATTAGAGTTGAAATGTGATACTCTGTGGAAAAATTTGCCAAACATTATAGATTAGGATAAATTAAGATGAATCCTTCATTTAGTATTTATATGTTCAAATTTTGAATTAAATATATATGGATTCAAGTAATGTCTCCATAAATTAGGGGAACAAGGAGGTTCTCTCATTTCCAATACTTAATCTCCTATTCCAAAATTTTACCAAGCTAAAAAAATGTATTACAATCACTTCTCACTTCAAACATAGTCCTAGATTCCTTTCTATGAACCAAGTGCTTCTCAAACTTGTTATTTCATGATTTGTAGCAGAGCAGCACACAACACTCAGAATCTCTTTCCTAGATATATCCACAAGGCAGAGGGAAGCTGAGCCTCCAATATTAAGCACATTCTAAATATATTCCATATTTGAAGAAGAAATCAAATTGTCAGTACATTTTTCAAAGTGGAAAGGTGTTTTTCTTTCATGTCAGTCAAATAATGCTTTCTGTCCAAATAAAACATTAAATTCTTCAGACAAAGTCTTACCCCCAAATGCATGGGTTTTGTTTCATGTATTGTCCTTAAGAAATTCAATACACTACAAGCTAAAAAGTTTATATTTAGAGTTATTCAGTCTAGTGAAATCCATGTAGGTTGGTGTTATTTCAGTACAACATGATTGAATATTCAACTTATTCCAGTTCCTTTACAGGGTGCCATGTTTACAAGTGAGTTAAGGTAATTTCTGCCTATTGTTTTACAACCTTAAAATCTATGCTCTGAGGCTGGTGTTCATAAATGTTTGATTGAACACGTGTGCACATTTGTGCTTCTAAATACACATATACATACACACAGATACAACACAAACTCCTCAAGGGAAAACAAATAGTTCCAGGAATAGCAATATTTAAGTCATTCAGGGAAAATATACTACAAAGACCTAAAATAGTACCACATTTTATTACCCATTCAAAGGTCACAAGTGATGTGGGATGGAAGCAAAGTATGGAAACTGTAACTATTGGTGCAACTCCCAAGGACTTCTTTACCACTTCAACATGTCACCATGTCCCAGATTTTAAAGAGAAGTTCTCCAAATCATGTATGAAGGGCATTACCTTACACAAAAGATGTTATTTCGGTCAGGAAACACCTCCATTTTATACTACAATAATTGTATAGATGGTCTTGACAAGTTTCAGCAAGTCATTTCCATGTGTATGTTAATTCCACTCTTTTTTGTTCACCATAAGGTACCTAGGAAGCCAAGTATATCCTCCTGAACACATTTCATAGACACAACCTTCAGTTATCTTTCCCCTAGAAACTGACAGTAAGAGATCTCATTAGAATAAGCAGAAAATGGTATTTTGATCTGATAATTTCTCCTGCCTCTGGTCCCAGAGTATGATCAGCCACAACTGGGCTGCTAACTTCTTTCCATCTAGCCATATATAGAAGTGGACAAATGCAGAATGATAAGTGTTATAGAAGATTTCCACAACATGAGTGGCTGGATGAAAGGAAAGTTATAGGAGTAGATAAGCCTGTTGACTTCAGGTTGCCAGGGCAGTATTGGTGGAAAATTGTTTTTTGTCCTGAGGTACGAGCTATTTTCCATGGCTTCAAGTTATTACATTTTCAGCAAGAAAGAGAAGACATTGCTAATAACCAAACCAAAACAAAGGAAATATTGCTTTTAAGTTCTGAACTTTCTGATTCTATTTTAACAACTAAATAAATTGAATCCAATATTGAAATTGAGAAATATAAAAAATTAAAGAGTTTTGGATTTTAAATGCACCAATGTCAAATGACATTGATAATGTGAAAACACTGAAGGACATAATAGGAGTTATAAAATACAAATAAGTAAAGTGAGGAAGAGTTTGATTTGTTCTAAAGGGAATATGTGGACAGAGCAAAGTAAATAAAGAAAACTACCAAATAAAAGTGGAAGAAAATGTAGAACAGTCAGAAGCTCTCAAAGAAGAAATACTCATTGCCCACTTATATCCCAGATCTCAGACTTGTCCCACCTCAAGGCGTTGAGCTCCCAAAACTCTCTACAATGGAAATGCACTGAAGATTCTGCAAAAGGTTTCTGCAAAAAATTCCTAAGATGTTTCTTGACTTTGCAATCATTTTCTTTTCTTTTTCTTTAATCAGCTGGCTCATATCAGGAACTATAAGCTTTTATATTATATAAATAAGCAGTATGGGTAAGTTGATGCTAAGAAGGGGTTTAAGAGACACTGAAAGATTTTGTTCTGCAATTTTTAAATAAGGACTAGCTAAGGAGACATGCCAGCTATCTTACTATCCTAAGACAATAAGTATTAAAACATGGAAGTATACTGACATTCTCATGTGATGTTCTCATAGAATTCTGAGACAACCAATATGAAAATGAGTACATATTAAGGTCAACTCTGGCAGAATCAGTCATATCAACAAGCACCAACAGGCACAACCTCTTGACTTTCTTGTTATGATCAGAGAAAACAATTAACTCATACTTCTTTAAAAGGAAAATATATGTGGAGACTTGGACAAAGGGGGAGGATGCCAAGCTTTTGAGATTTCATAACTGAGGGTGGGCATGATACAATGACAATCCTCCATCTCTCAGAGACACAGTGGCAGAATCTGTACAGTAGTATCCATTCTGAGATTTGCCAGAGCAGACAGAGGAAATTTTCTCCTTCAAAAAATTGGGGCTTCATGTCTAGTTTGTCTGGAAGATATCTGAGGGATAAGAACAGAGGCTGCAACAACCATCTGCTGGTGCTTCTATTAGAGTATTTAAAGGGTGGTGCACTTGTTTTAAATTGATGAAATTTATCTCAGCTGATACACTGACCCTGAAATAGTGGAAAATAAACTTCAGTGGCCACATAAAACAAGGAATTTACACTCTGCAAAATTAGCGAGGAAAAGTCATAATGAATGACTCTAACAAATATGAAAATGAGTATATATTAGGGTCAATCAGAAAACCAGATTTCCAGAGTTATCAAAATACTACTTAGAATGTTTCATTTCTTAAAAAAAAATTATTATGAAATGTACCAGAAACATGGAAGAATGGTCCTGTCACAAGAATAAAAGGACAGAAATTATCCCTGAGAAGACCCATTTACTAAAATATCAAATAAAGACATTAGATCAACTCTTTTAAATAGGATCAATAGTTTAAGAGAACCTTGGAAAAACAGCACAAGGAAATTGAAAAACAATATATGAACAAAATGAGAATTAAAATAAAGAAATTATAAAGAGAAAACAAGTAGAAATTCTGTAGTCAAAAACTACAATAACTGATATAAATATTTATTAGAGTTTCAGCAGCATATTTTAGCTGGCAAAAGAAAATATCATTGAATTTGAAGATAAGACAATTGAAATCATCTTCTTTGAGAAACAGAATGTAATAGAATGAAGACAAATGTAAAGCGCCTGAGGGAATAGTGGGGTACTATTAAGTTTACCACCATATTTCCTAGGGGGCCTAGAAGAAGAGGATGATAAAGTGTACAAAAAAATATTTCAACAAAAATGGCCAAAACCTTCTCAAATCTGATGGAAGATATGAATAAACACATCCAAGATGCTCAATGAATTCCAAGAATGATAAATTTAAACACATCGATTTTGACACAAGTCGTCAAAACCCAAAGACAAATGTGATACCCTAAAGGCAGTAAGAGAGAAGTGACTCAACAGACACAAGGGGATCTAAAATAATTAGGTTAAATTCCAATATGTCATCAGAAACCATAGAGCTTGGAAGGCAGTAGAGTGATATATTTAAAGCAGGTTGCAGACTCTTCTCAACTGCACATGGATCATTCACCAGTATACATTTGGTTAGGTCACAAAATAAGTCTCAATAATTTTTTTCATTGTGTGTACATTGTGACTCTATCTTTTTCTTTTTAATATACATTTTTTATTTTTTAAAGATACTTAGTATACATCAATGTTACATTAAATATAGGGGATTCCCAAATGCCCTGCTCCCTACTCCTGCCATATTTTCCCACATTAACAATAGCCTTCACTAGTGTGGTACATTTGTTACAATTGATGAGAACATGTTGGAGCCTATATTTTACATTGTAATTTACACTCTCTTCCACAAAATTTTGCAAGTTATGACAAGATATATAATGGTCTGTATCTGCCAGTGCAATGTCATTCTGGACAATTCTGAAGTCCCAAAAATGCTCCCATATTACACCTATTTTTCCCTCTCTCTCCCATGAGAAAATCAGGTGGCCACTGTCTCCACATCAATGCTAAATGGACTTTCATTGCTAGAATCCGAATAAATCTATAGTAGTATAACAGTAAGTCTACTCTAGTCCATTGTTCATTCCCCAATCCTGAGGATTCTGGGATGGTGATGCCCACTACACCTCTAATTGAGACATGTCTTAGATCTCATGGGGCAGAAGGATGGGACTATCTTGACTGCAGTTGCAGAATCTCTCTGTTCTGTGGGATGGTCATTGTCCATCATCATCTCCTTGTAAGTTTTCCTGGGTTAGTCCAATGAACTGGAGAGTAGGTGTTATTGATGACTGTAATTATGAAACTTTACTTTTGAAATTGAAATTTAGCCTAATATTATAGAATGCCTAAGATTTATCTCCTGAGTGCCTCCTTGTTGCTCAAATGTGGCCTCTCTTTAAGCCAAATTGAGCTTATAAATGCATTACCATTCACCAATTGTGAGACATGACTCCTGGGAATGAACCTTCCTGGCACTGAGGTACTACTACCAAGCACCAACTAGCAATGAAACTGGAAACAGACCTTGACCAAAAGGGGGAAAGGGTAAAGACAAATGGCTTTATATAGCTATGAGACTTCAAAGTAAATCAGGAGGTCATACCAGAGGTTACGCTTATTCACATCTCAGCAGGATCTCATTGCCTGCAAAAGTCAACATTGCTTCCAATACTGGGGATCCTGAGGGCTCTGGAGACATCCAGACATTATAAGTAGGTCAGACAGCTCAGAAATTTGGTGCCCTGACTGTGGGCCCTACTTTGGTATTTAGGCTCCTCAGTGTGACAGAGTTAGAATAAATTGTGGTTTCCCTCCACATGGCTCTTGTGCCCCTTATAATTGAACCTATAGTTAGTGTTACAATTGATAGGTATATGTCCAAGGGACTTAAATCTTTGGGCTTTCCATGTGACAGTGGGGCCCTGAATCTCAGTAAATTTTTAATGTTTGAAATCATACAAAATATTTTCTCTGAACACAGTGAAATGAGGCTGGAAATCAATAACAATGAAAATCGGAAAAATTCACAAATATGTTGAAATATAAAAACACTCAAACAGTCAATGTGTTAAAGAAGAACCAAAAGGCAAATTAAAAAATACTTATGCATGAATGAAAACAAAAGTAAAACATACCAAAATTCATGTGATCTAGTGAAAGCAGTGCTTAGTGAGTAATTTATGATGGAAAATTCCTACACTAAAAAGAGAAAGATCTCAAATCATTATCTAACTTCAAATCTTGAAGAACTAGGAGAAGCACAGCAAACTAAATCATAAGATTCCAGATGGATGGAAATACTTAAGATTAGAGTGTGCTAAATGGATTAGAGATAGAAAATTTTTGAGAAAATCAGTGAAACCAAAAGCTACTGCTTTGATAAAATCAACAAAGTTGACAAAACCTTGAGCTGACAGAGTGTATACTAACAATGAAGAAAAGCAAGATGAAAATAACTAAAACTATAAATGAAGGTGAACAAATTACTACTGACCTTACAGAAATAAATTGAATAATTATAGGAGAATACACCAGGTAATTACAATAACTAGAAAATTTTTTTTTAATTTCTAGAATCATTTAACTTATCTAAACTGTTTCAAGAAAAAGTAAGAATATCTCAACAGAACAATAACAGCTAAAGAGTTTGAATTAGTAATTAAATCCTCCCCAACCCCACACAAAAAAGAAAGAAAATGAAAAAAGTTCAGGAAAACATGTCTCCATAGGTGACTTCTAAAAAAAATTAAAACAATTAAGAGAAATCCTTATCAAGTAACCTCACAAATTGAAGAGGAAAGAACACATCCTAATTCATTCCACAAGGCCATGAGGTTAGAATTTCAATTTTATTAATATTATATAGAGACACCAAATTAAAGAAAATTAAAGACTTCATTATCCTTAGGAAGGTAGTTGCAAAAATCCTCAACTAACTACTAGCATACCAAGTACAATAGTGTATTAAAAGGAATATTCAATAAGACCAAATGGGATTTATTCCAGCAATGAAATGGTGGTTAACCATAACAAATAAATTAATGTGATACACTATGTTAATAGAACCATGGAAAAGAAGCATATGATCACAGAAAAGATATTTGACAAATTTCAACACATTTTTATGATAAAAACACTCAGTAGGCAAGGAATTGAAAAAACATCCTCAATGTAATAAAAGGAATTTATGAAAATTCCACAGCTGACATCATATTTAATGGTGAAAGACTGATATCTTTCTTCTTAACATCAGGAACAAGACAAGTAAGCCCATTTTCACTGGTGATGTCCAACATTGTATTGAATACTCTAGCTAGAGCATTTAGACATGGGGAAAAAAAAAAGAAATAAAGAGCATTAAAATTAGAAAAGAATAATTTAAAATATCTCTATTCACAGATGACAGTACACTATGTATAAGAAATCCTAAAGAACTGGCAAGAAAGCTATTGGAACTAATAAATTAATTCAGCAAAGTTGCAAGGTACAAGAACAAAAAACAAAAATTAGGTTTTATAAATATACAGTAGCAATAACCAATCTAATGGTTATTAGATGGAATTTTTTAAAAAAATCACTTCACAACAGTATCCAAAAGAGTACAATAGCTATAAATAATTTACCCAAAGAGGTGAAAAAGTGGTAAAATGAAAACTACAAAACAATAATGAAAGAAATTAAAGACATAAAAAAACTGAAAGAGGTCCTGTGTTCATTGAATGAAAGACTTAATATTGTGAATATATCAATATGTCCCAAAGTGATCTATAGATTCAAAATAATATCTTTGAATATTGCCATAGCCTTTTTGCAGAAATGAGACACCTATCTGCAAATTGAAATGTAATTGTAAAGGGCCTTGAATAGCCAAAACAATGTTGGAAAAGAAGAATAAATTTAAAAGACGCACACACCTCAATTACAAAACTTATTACAAAGGTATGGTAAACAAAGTGCTTTACTGAGATAAGGATAGGCATGTAGGTAAATGAATTATAATTGAGAGTCCTAAAATATACTTACATAGATATGTTATTTACTTTTTACATGGGAGTCTACTTCATTCAGTGGTTCAAGAAAAGTCTCTTCAAAAATGATTTTGGGTTGATAATGGTGAACTCTAAATTATACCATGGACTATAGCTAATAGTGCAATTGTAAAAATATGCTTTCATCAATTGTAAAAATTGTACCAAGCCAATGCAAGGTGTTAATTACAGGGAGATATATAGGAATCCTGTACTTTATGCATGATTGTTCTGTGAATCCACAATTTCTCTAATAAAACATTTTGGTGATAAGTTATATTTGCACATGCAGTTAATGAAATTTAACCATTACCTTACATCACATACAAAAATTAACCGAAAATGTGCAAAGAAAATATTATAAGAGCTAAACCAATAACATTCATAGAAGAAAACCTAGGAGCAAATTTTCATGACTTTGGCTTTGGCAAGGTCATGAAAATAAAAATATATTAATAGGACACATGAGAATTGTAAAAAAACAAACAAACACAAAACTATGCATCAAGGGACATTATCAAGAAAGTGAAAAAACAACCCCATAATGAGAGAAAATAATTGATAAAGGCTTTATATCAAATATATTTATATATACAGAACTTCCACAATTGACAAATCAATAAAAACAATTAATTAAAAAGGCAAACAACTTGAATATACATATTTTAAAGAAGATATACAAATAGTCAACTTAAAATAGCAGCAATACAACTGGAAAAAGACCTTAACCAAAATGGGGAAAGGGTAAAGACAAATGAATTTAAGTGTCTAAGAGAATTCAAAATGAGTCCGGAGGTCATTCCAGAAGTTATGCTTATGCAGGACTCAGCAGGAACTCACTGACTGCCAAAGTCAATATTGCCTCAAATAGCACGGTTCCTGAGGGCTCTAGAGACATCCAGATACTATAGGCAGGGCTGACAGCTAATGAGTTTGGTGCCAAACCTGTAGGCCATACAATGGAATTTATGCCCCCAGTGTGACAGAGTTGGACTCATTTGTGGTTTCTCTACACATACCTCTTCTGCCCCTTCTATTTGAACTTATATTTAGTACTAGAGTTGATAGGTTTATGTCCAAGAGACTTAAATCTTTGGGCTTTTCATGTGTCAGTCAGGCCCTTAGTCTCAACACAGTTGTAACACTTGTTCTCCAGTTCATTGAACTCACCCATGACAACGATCAAGGAAATGATGATGTATAATGACCGTCTCAAGGAACAGAGAGAGTCTACAAGTGCAATCAAGAGAGCCCCTCCATGTGCCCCATGAGATCTAAGACCATTCTCAACTAGAGGTAGGGTGGACATCACCATACCAGAATCCTCAGGATTGGAGAATGAAGGATTGAGTAGAATAGACTTACTGTTATCCTACTATAGACTTATTATTCGAGCAAAGGAAGAACTTTTATCACAGATGTGGAGGCAGTGGCCACCTAAGGTTCAAAGAGAAGGAAGAGGGAAAAATAAGCTTAATATGGGGACATTTTAGGGACATTGAAACTGTCCTGAATGATGTTGCAATGACAGATACAGGCCATTATAAATCTTGTCATAACTTAAAAATTGTGCAGGAGAGAGTTTAAACTATAATGTAAACTATAATCCAAGTTTAGTGGCAATGCTCTAAATATGTTCATCAATTGTAACAAAGGTAACAACACACTAATGAAGGGTGTTGGGAAATTGTGGGAGGGGTAGGGAGTGGGGCATTTGGAATCCTCTATATTTTTTTAGGTAACATTTATAAAATCTTGGTATCTTTAAAAAAATTTTAAATGTAATTATAAAAAGATGCTCAATATCATTGCCTTTGGAGAAATGCAATCTAAACTACAATGAGATATAATATCACACATATAAAGAGTGCTGTTATTAAATATAAAGTGAATATGACAAGTTTCATCTTTCCATTCTGTTGTTAGAGAGTAGTACAATGGAGTGGCTTAAAACTACAGAAATTTATTAATTCACAGTCCTGGAGCCTAGATTTCTGAAAGCAAGTTGTCAGTAGGGCCATGATTCCTTGGAATTCTATAGAAAAAGTGTCTCTTCCATGACTTTTGTAGCTTCTGGTGATGGATAGCCACAATTCCATGGCATTCTCTGCCCCACGTGCCACATGATGTTCCACGATTTAGATTTCTGCGTCGAAATTTCCTCTTCTGCATGAAAACAATTCCTTTGGGTGAAAATTTCACTCTCTCCAATATGACCTTACATTAACTTGCTGAATTCCATATGTAATGACCTTATTTCCAAATAATATCATATCCTGAGGTATTGGGGAGAAGGACTTCAATATATCTTTTGGGAGGACATAATTCAATCAATTCCAGAGAAGAAGCTGTGTAATTGGAACCCTCCTGTTTTGATTATGACAATGTAAAATAGTGCTACTGCTGTGAAAAGCCATTTCTGTTCCCCAAAGTTAATCATAGAATTTTATATGACACTGCAATTAAACTCCTAAGTATATACCAAAAGAAATTGGAAACATGGAATCACTGAGATACTAATATGCCAATGTTTACATTAGCATTATTCTCAATATCTAAGATGTGAACAATTCATTTTTTCATCCACAGGTGAATTGATAAACCAAATGTAATATGCAAATACAGTGCAATATTATTCAGCTGTGAAAAAGAATGAAGTGAGTTCTGATACATGCTACTGTTTGTGTGAGCCTTGAAAGCATTATGGTGAGTGACATAAGCAAAACATACAAGGACAAATATTTCATGACTTCATTTATACGAATTATGTAGAATAAGCAAATCTGTAGAGATAGAAAGTAGATTAGAAATTTCCAATGGCAGGGAAGGGGTAAGAAGGGGTGTTATTGTTTAATGATTACAGAAATTCTGTTTGGGGAAAGTAAAAATTTTTGTAATGTTTGGGGATGATGGGAGCACTATATTGTGCATGTAATAATTGCAATATTATTAATGCCAATAAAATGCATATGTAAAAGTATAAAAATGTCAAATTTTATTTAATGAAATAACTGAGTCATTATTTGGAACAAAAATTTTCTGTACTATTGTTATCTTTAGTTAAGTTTGGCTTCATGTGAAATTATGGAACAATGTGTTTCTACATGATCTAAGCCACACTTCCATCAGTTTCCTTTCCATCCCTTTTATGATGGATAACAGTCTCCATTCAATTACACCCAATTACCTCAAGAACTTACAATTTGTCGTTATGTATTGGACTTTCTTCAATTTTCATATGTCCTACAACTTATCAAAACACATCTTACCTCCCTTTTATTTAACTTCCAAAATTAAATCTAGTTTTATGTCTACCAAGAAATTGTCTTAGAATGCCATAACTTCCTCCAATAGCATTCTTCACATATTACTGTCATAACATCTCTCACAGTAGTGCTCAATATTTTTTGACCTCTCATGAACTGTACCTGGTCTTAATTGAAGTATTATTAGTTAAAATATTTGTATTTTACAAATTTTCCTTCCCAAACAATATTGGCTTATTTTTATTCCTATTAATTGGTAAATAAAAATAAAGATTCCAAACTCTTCTCACTAAGATAAGTTAGTTTTTCTTCTGAAATAAATTGATAAGTTTATAGAAATTACACTAAACATGGTAATAGAGACATACCTCAGATGATAGAAAGTTTAGCAGGATGGCCGTGCCCCAGAACTTTGAGCAACATACTCATAAGCCAATACATACTCTCATAATGTTGTCCCTCTAAATTTTAGTCAGATATTTAGAGGGGTAGATAATATAAGTTATTACCACATGAGAAATTGGAAACTTCTAAATATGTGTGTTATTGTTAAAGCAAGAATATATATTATCAAGGAAAACTGTATATGTATAAATATATTAGTACTTTATTAACCCAAGTAACATCCACATGGGTGAAGCATGTCTGGTTCTTGTTACATTCCATTATGCAGTAAACTCCATATTATACTGTTTCTTTAAATCAAATTAATTTCAATACTATAACAATTTTTATATTAGTATGGTGGAAATGAATTTGCAGTTAGTATTGGGGCTCTACATTCTAAGCTAGAATTCATTTCTCCATATGTATCACTAAAATGTTTGTTGTCTGAGAGCCACTTCTTGTGGTTTCCTAGCCACAGTGATCTTTGCCAAGATTTGCAAGGAATCCTTGCCAAGACATATGAGGAAACATCCTCTATTCATTCGCAGGTTGCTCCAATGAGCAGCCTGTTTTATTATCACTGGAGCTCAATGGATTCCATCCTCCCACATGGTTTGAGTTTTTACTCTTTGGAGAGGATGCATTTTCACATGATTGAATCATCCATACTACCAGCATCCAGATAAAGGAATAAATCTGAAGAGCTCCCCAGGTCTCCTCTCAGTTATAAACCCCAAGATGACTCTCTTGTCTTCTGGCATGATTGAGCTTTTGTTTAATTTTTTTGTAAAATAAATAATATACAAGGTACACTCTTCTGTGTCCCATATATTTTTGCTCAACATTATGTAAGTGAGATTTGCCCATATATTCCTCTACTGTGGTAGATTATTCATTCATCCTGACTTTTATAATATTTATTTATTTTGTTTTGTCACAATTTCACCACTCTATAGCTGATAGGTGATTGGAGAGGGTCTAGTGTTTGGTACAAAATATATGCAATATTTCTTCTCTGTCCTATCCTAAATTCACTGCAACATAAATGTTATACAGTGATACTGACACTTTAGATTTTCTGCAAGTTATTAGTTCTCTACTGCTGTTGTAAAAAAAAAAATTACTACAAATACTGCTTATGACAATGAAAATTTATAACTGTTTGTACTTTAGAAGTGTGTATATGGGTTTCACATTTCTGAAGGCTCCAGGGGAGAATCTGTTTTCCTCCATTTTTCCAGCTTCTAGAGGTCTCCAGCATTCATTGGATAATGGTCCCTTTTCCCTATCTTCATAATGAGCAATGCCCAGTCAAGTAGTTCTCATGCTACCATGTCTCTGACTAGAATTGGAAAAAGTCCTCTGCTTTGAAGGACTTAGATAAGTTGTGCCCACCTTGATAATCTGATATGATATCTTTATAAAAAGGTCCTTATTCATGGGTACTCAAAGTTAATTTTCTCAAATTTACAGAATCTGCAGATAAGGACATGAGACATAGTTGAGGGTCTTTATACTACCTGCCATATTCTACATTCCAAATACCCTCCCTTAAAGGAAAACTAGCATAGAAATGCAAATCCCAAACAATTTCAAAGGCTCCATAATATAATGTACTTGGTCTTGAGGGAAAAGTCAATCAAGTCTAGACTGAGAAAGTATAACATAGGAGATTATAATGAGAAAGAATGGGGCCTCCTGAACTGGATGTGGTCAGTTTAGTTGTTGCACAACTAGCACTACTTTGGTATATAGCAACTGAAAGGAAATAAGACAATATATTTCACACATAAAACATTTTCCCAAGAAATGCAGATATATTTATTTAACAATAGAAATGCTTGCTCTCTATTTATAGCATATATTCTATGTTCTTTGTTCTTATGAAAATAGAGTTGATCTTTTAAAATAGCAATATGCAGAAGGCCAGTATTGTCACAAAAGTTTTCTTATAATCCATTTCTCTTGGAATGAATTGCAATTCAATTCAGTGCAAATAAAACCAACTATTTTGAGTATGAATTAATAATAATTAAAATGGGTCCATCAATTTATTTTAAATCAATTTCAGAATACACAATGAGTATCCTATAATTCTTTACCTTTAGAAGCTTAATATAGTTCAGTGTGATAATTATATTAAAAATTGATTTATGGCACAAATATACCCAAAATGGGCATTTAAAATAAGATGCTATAACTTTTAAAGAGGTGGAAAAATGACCAAAGAGTTAGACAGATAAGACTTGGCTCTCACTAAAACAACAAAGAAAAAGCCAGAGCCTGCTGTCAGGACCTGCTTTGGGGCATAGCAAACCAGGACACTACTTACCAACTCCCAGAAGAGTGAGGGTCAGAGACAAAAAAAAGACAAAACAAGGAACATAAACAAACAGCAAGGAAACAGAATAAAAAGAAAGTGTCAAAGAGAAAACTTTCCACACACACAAAAAAAACAGCAATTAAATAAATCCCTAGAGTAAAGAGAGAAGCTAAGCAACTGAATAAAAATATAAAGATAAAAAAATGAACAGAAAGTAACAAAAAATTTACAAGCCATACTAAGAAATGGGAAGATATGGCCCAGTTGAATGAACACACTAAAAGCCAGGAAGAGATGCAGACCATTGAACAACTAATCAAAGCTGTCTAAACAAATATCATGGACCAACTTAATGAAGTGGAGGAAGAGATTAAGTTTATTAAGAAATCACTGGGAGAACATACGGAAGAAATTATACACATACATAAAAAGTTAATGGATACGATGGCGATGAATGGCACAATCCAAGAAATCAAAAAGACACTTGAAGCACATAACAACAGAGTTGAAAAGGCAGAGGAAAGAATTAGTGATGTGGAAGACAGTACATCTGAAATCAATCAGATAGTAGAACAGAGAGATCAAATGATGGAAAAAATTCATCAGGGACTTAGGAATTTGAATGACAACACAAAATGCACAAACATATGCATTATAGGCATCCCAGAGGAAGAAGAGAAGGGAAAGGGGACAGAAGGAGTGCTGGAGGATATAATGGCTGAAAACTTCCTAACCATATTGAGGGAGATGTATGTACATGTCCAGGGAGTGCAGCACACCCCAAACACTGTAAATTCCAGCAGGCCTACACCAAGACAAATACTTATCAAACTTTCCAATGCTCAAGATAAAGAGAAAATACTGAAAACAGTGAGAGAAAAGAGAATCATCACTTATTAGGGAAGCTCAATAAGAATGAGTGTTGATTTCTCATCTAAAACCATGGAGGCAAAAAGGCAGTGGTATGACATAGGTAAGGTACTAAAAGAAAAAAAACTTCCAACCAAAAATTCTCTATCCAGCAAATCTCGCATTCAAAAATGATGGAGAGTTCAACATATTCACAGACAAGCAGAAATTAAGAGAGTATGCCAATAAGGAACCTGCCACTCAAGAAATACTAAAAGGAGTTCTGCAGGTTGAAAGGAAAAACAGGAGAGAGAGAAACTTGGAGGAGTGTGTAAGAGAAATAAAAAGACAAAAAGAGAAATAAAAACAATATATGACATACATAAACCCAAAGAAAATATGGCTAATGTATGTAATTCTTTAAGAGTTATAATACTGAATCATAATGGATCAAAGCCAAATCAAGAGACATAGATTGGCAGAATTGATGAGGAAAGATGACCCATCAATATGCTGTCTACAAGAAACCCACCTTAGACCAGGGATATAAGGAGGCTGAAAATGAATGGCTGAAAAACAATCTTACAAGCAAACAATAACCAAAGAAGGGAGGGAGAAGCTACACTAATATAAGACAAAATAGACTTTACAAAACAATTGCAAGAGACAAGATGTAATATGTATTAATAAAAAGGATAATCTATCAAGATGAAAGATCAATCATACACATTGATGCACTTAACTGGTGTGCCTCAAAATACATGAGGCAAACACTGGGAAAACCATGTGAAGAAATAGATGCCTTTACAATTATAATGGGGTACATTAATACACCATCATCACCATTGGACAGAACATCTCCACAGATAATCAATTAAGAAAAAAGAGTTGGTATAATATATTAGAGGATCTGGATCTAATAGACATATACAGAAGACTATATAGACCCAAATACAACGAGATATACATTCTTTTTACGTGCACATGGATCATACTCCCAGATAGACCACATGCAAGGCCACAGCAAAATTCTCAGTGAACTCAGAAAGTTTGAGATTATACAAAGTAATTTCTTTGACAACAATGGAATGAAACTGGAAATCAGTAAGGGACAGAGATCCAGATTAGGCACAACGATATGGAAGTGAAACAACACACTTTTAGACAAACAGTGTGTCAAGGAGGAAATATCAAAAGAAATCAGTAACTCTCTTGAAATGAATGAAAATGACAACACAACCAATCAAAACCTATGGGATGCAGGAAAAGCTTACTGAGAGGGAAATTCATAGGCACAAATGCATTTAACAAGAAAGAAGAAAGAGATAAAATCAAAGACCTAACTACACAACTGGAGGAATTAGAAAAAGAACAACAAACTAACCCCAAAGAAGTATAAAGAAGGAAATAACAATGATTAGAACAGAGCTAAATGAAATACAAAATAGCAAAGCACTAGAAAAACATAAGCAAAACCAAAAGGTGGTTCTTTGAGACGCTCAATAAACTAGAAAAACCCTTAGTTAGAGTAGCAAAGAAAAAAAGAGATAAGATAGTGTAGCTGTTTGGCAGTTTGATGTAATTATGAATTACAAAAATTTATATTGGATTATGCTTGTAAACTGGTCTGTTAATCTGGGAATGATTAAGTTATGATTAGGGCATTAACTGGGCCACATCAGTAGGGCATTGAGCTCCACCCCTTGGTGGGTGGGGGAATCAAATATAAAAACAAGGAAAAGACACAGAGAGCAGTTTTGATGTTGGATTTCTGGTGAGGAAGGAGAGAAGGTCCCGGGATAGAGATGAGCCATTCTCTTGAGAGCTCTCAGCTGGCCTTGTGCAGAGAAGCAAAGCCTAGAGAGCCTCTTAGTCTACAGCTGACCTTGTAGAGGAAACAGGAGCTAAGCCCGGAGAGAAATGCAGCCCTGGGAAGAGCGGAACCCAAGAAGCCTGAACCTCAGCAAACGTCGGCAGCTGTCTTGATCGAACACGTGGCAATGGACTTTGGTGAGGGAAGAAACTTACACTTTATGGCCTGGTAACTGTGGAATTCTACCCCAAATAAATACCCATTATAAAGACCAATCAATTTTTGGTATTTTGCATCAGCACCCCTTTGGCTGACTAATACAGATACAAATACACAAAATGAGAAATGAGGAAGGGGATATTTATTACGACTGACCCTACAGAAATAAAGAGTTTATAAAAGGATACTTTGAAAAATTATATGCCAAAAAGAAGAATAAGTTAGAGGAAATGGACAAATTCCTAGAAACTCACAAGCAGCCTACATTGATGAAAGAAGCAATTGATAAACTCAACAGATGAAATGTAAGTAAAGATACAGAATCAGTCATGAACAACCTCCCAACTAAGAAGAGCCCAGGACAAGACAGTTTCACAGGTGAATTCTATGAAACATTTCAGAAAGAATTAACACCAATCTTGCTTAAATTCTTCCCAAAATAGAAGTAGAAAGAATATTGCCTAACTCATTCTATGATGCCAGCATTACCCTAACACCAAAGCCAAACGAGGATGCCACAAGAAAGGAAAACTACAGACCAATCTCTCTAATGAATCTAGATGCTAAAATAGTCAGCAAATACTTACTAATCGTATTCTCCAACATATCAAATTATACACCATGACCAAGTGGGTTTCATGCCAGGTATGCAAGGATGGTTCAACATGAGAAAATCAATCAATATAATATACCACATAAACAGAACTAAAGAAAAAATCACATGATCATCTCTATAGAAGCAGAAAAAGCATATGACAATGTATATGAAAAACCCACAGCTAAAATTATCTTCAATGTTGAAATCCTAAAATCTTTCCCTCTAAGATTGGAAACAATACAATGATGCCCACTACCACTGCTCCTATTTAAAATTGTCTTAGAAGCACTTGCTTGATGACCGAAGCAAATAAAAGATATAAAAGGCATCCTAATTGGAAAAGAAGAAGCAAAAATTTCACTATTTGCAGATGACATGATCCTATACATAGAAAGCCCTGAGAAATCTAAAACAAAACTTCTAGAACTTATAAAGTATTTCAGTAAAATAGTAGGCTATAAGATCAATGCTGACAAATCAGTAGCATTTCTTTACACCAATAATGAGCAATCAGAGGGGAAAATAAAGAAAAGAATACCATTTACAGTAATAACTAAAAGAATCAAATACCTATGAATAAATTTAACTAAAGATTAAAAGGACTTATATACAGAAAATTACACAATACTGTTAAAGGAAACCAAAGAAGACAAATAAATGAAAGACTATTTCCTGTTCATGGAGAGGAAGACTAATTATCATTAATATGCTTATTCTACCCAAACTAAAATGCAGATTTAAAGCAATCCCAATGAAAATCAACACAGCATTTTTTACTGAATTAGAAAAACTAATTACAATATTTCTTTGGAACAGTAAGTGGCCCCGAATAGCCAAAGACATATTTAAAAAGAAAAATGAAATTTGAAGAAAAAACAATCTGACTTTAAGAGAAACTACAAAGCTACAGTGGTCAAAACTGCGTGGCATTGGCACAGGATAGAGGTACTGACCAATAGAACTGAATTGAGAGTTCTGATATAGATCCTCACATATACAGACATCTGATATTCAACAAGGCCGCCAAGCCCACTCAACTGGGAGAGAATGGCATCTTCAACAAATGGTACTTGGAGAACTGGATATCCATATCCAAAAGAATGAGAGAGGAACACCATCTCACACCTTATACAAAAATCAACTCAAGATGTATCAAAGATCTAAATATAAGAGCCAAAAACATAAAGACCTTGGAAGATAATGAAAAGAGGCATCTACAGGACCTTGTAATAGGAAACGGTTTCATGAACTTCACACCCAAAGATTGAGCAGTGAAAGAAAAAACAGATAAATGTGATCTCCTCAAAATTAAAATCTTTTGCACTTCAAAGGATGTTATCAAGAAAGTAAAAGGCAGCCTACACAATATTTGGCAACCATATATCTTATAGGAGCCTAATATCCTGCATATATAAAGAAATCCTACACATCAAAAATAAAAAGACAAACAACCCCTTTAAAAAATGGTCAAGCGAGTTGAAAAAATACTTCTCCAAGGAAGAAATATGAATGGCTAAAAAAGCACATGAAAAGATGCCTAAAATCCTTAGCTTTTAGGGAAATGCAAATCAAAACTACAAAGAGATACCATCTTACACCCATTAGACAGGCAGCTATTTAAAAAAACAGAGGACTCTAAGTGTTGGAAAGGATGTGGAGGAATGGGAACCTTCATCCACTGATGGTGGGAATGTAGAATGGTCCAGCCATTGTGCAGGACAGTTTGTCAGTTCCTCAAAAACTAGCTATAGAACTGACATATGATCCAGCAATTCCATTGCTGGGTATATAACCAGAAGAATTGAAATCAAAGACACGAACAGCTATATGCCCACTTATGTTAATAGCAGCATAATTCACTATTGCCAAAACTTGGAATCAACCCAAATGCCCATGAACAAATGAATGGATAAAGAAAATGTGGTACATACACAAAATGGAATAGTACTCAGTTGTAAGATGGAATACATTGCTAACACAGCAGATAACATGGATGAATCTTGAGTACCTTATGTTGAGTGAACCAAGCAAGGCATTGAAGGAGGAACATTATATGATGTCACTGATATTAATTAAGCAAATTGAGCAGACTCAGAGAGCTATTGTCTGGAAATTAGGTTTACAGTAAATAGAAAGGGAGAAGAAGGCTGTGAGCTAACGTACATATGGACATAATCTATGATAACTTGAAAGATATGACAGGAGGGTAGTGATATTATTGGGTTTGGTGGTTCAGGTTTGCCAGGTGGCTAGATTGGACATGGTGGGTTGGAAGTTATAGGGAACTAGGGGGAGGGTTGGAAGAGGGACCAGATGAACACTGGGGATTGGCTGGTATGTGGTTGAAAGTACAAATTTGGGAATGCTTTTATGGAAATATGGCAAGGAAGGGTTACTGATATAGGGTGTTGGATGGGGACATTCGGGACAGGGCACACCTGGAGCAGGCTTCTAGGGAGTGTGTGAGTGATCATTTTGTCATAATTTGTTGCATCAGTGGGTGGAGACCCACAAAATGAGTGGGAAAGAGTTGGACTCCCAACCAGGGGAGGACCATTATGTTCACAAACAGAGGAGCAGGAGCCTTTTGAAAGCATGGGTGGTTCTTAATAGGGGAGGGCAAACCAGTGTGTTAAGACCTCAATTTTGTTGCAAGTAGCTATGTATCTTGTCATATAAGGAGTGAAACCATGGGGTCACCATGGGCCCCAATGGGAGGATTATGTGGAACAGAACAGATGGATCAGGGGGTATTAAGTGGACAATGGAAGTGTTCTATATGATCTTGCAATGATGGACACACAGGCCATGTTAAATACCATCAAAATTTATAAAAGGGTATGGGCTAAAATGTAAACCATAAGGTAAACCTTTGACCATGGTTAGTAGCTTTGTTTCACTATTTGTATATCAGTTGCAACAAAAGTATCATCCACATATAAAAAGGTATTAATATGGAAAGGGGGAAATGGGGGAGGATATTGTGTATATGGGAGTCCTCTGTATTTTGTATGTGACTTTACTGTGACCTAAAACATCTTAGAAAACAAAATGTAAAAAAGTAAGACAGTGGGCAATAAATAGAAGAAAATATCACTGTACATACAGGACATCAGATACTACAATGATGAAAGGCAAAATGTCAAAAAAGTTTTTCAGTATTTTTCATTATTTTTTAATATCCCAATCAATCATTTAATTTTATTTCATTTTTAGTTTTTTTAAACTGTGTATGTACTTTATTTCTTATTTTTACACCAATCATTATTATTTCATTTTCCTATGAATTGTATTTGGCTATTATATTGGCTTCAATTTTGAAGAAGATTTGGATCACAGAAGGTTACAACTGGGGCAGGGGAGGATCATTGGTGTGGGGTGTCAGTGATGAACCTTTCTTTAAAGGTCAGTCCTTTATCTCCTAATAACTACCCTACATTTCCTTGTTAGTTATTCAAATAAAATAATGCTTTGTTCTCTTAGTACAATATGCTGTTTATTTAAAAGTTATAACAAGCACATAAGATGATGTTTATTGGGCTATGGGAAACAAAAAATCCTTCAGGAATGATGAGGGAATCAGGGTGGATTTGTTGTGTAAATGTGGCAAAGGAAATGGTAAACCCTTGAAAAATTTTGGAAGAGAAAAATGGAAGACAAAGTCATTTAACTGAGAAAATACAGTGGGAACAAAACAGAAACAGCAGCCTGAAAGGTGCAGAAGTAGAACACCCTGGTGAAGTTTCACAAAATTGGTCTCGGTAAGAGGGATGGGAGATATGAGGGGCATGAGCAAGGGCCTCAGGTTTAGTTTTCACCTGTGCACACTGAAAACAAAGGATGCTTCAGTAAAGGTGGGTGGAATATTGGAGGTGGAATTTCCTAAAAATTAACTGTTCTTTGGAAATAAAGATATTTGTGAGGAAGAGAAACTGGTCAAGATATTATTCTAATAGTGTAGCCATGAAATATAAAAAAGATGGCCTGGAATGAGTGGTCATGATAAGAATTAAAAGGAAAGAGAGGAAAAAGTAACTTACACAAGATAAAGAGAATGCATGGAAAGTTTTAATGTGTTATTGACTGAATGAAAATGAAATAAAGTTACAATTAATTCTAGGTACCTGGGTATGGTTATACATTTCCCCATCTTTATTCCCAAACAGGAAGGAAAGTAGAATGCACTTGTTTGTGCAACCTCTCACCTCTTCCCCTTTCTCATTGTGGCTCATCTTGTCCAGGCTTGTCCTTGCTCTGGACCCAGCATTAGAGCAAACCCTGCTGCTAATTACATTTTGAAAAAGGTGTCCTCAAGACCTGCATGAGATTGTTCTTACTTAGAGAAGATGAACAGCATGTTTTACTGCCCATATAAACTGTTTATGTAGGTCTTTATCTTTAATTATTAAATAAAATTCAAACATTATGACTGGTATTAATAAAGTCATAGCAGAAATGAAGGGTTGTTAGATCTGGTTTATAGAAGAGAAAAAGCTAGCCCTTCTCCTGTGAAACCCCTGCAGACTTCACATGGGATGACTCAGCCTTGCTTCCACACCTGGGCTCAGAATGGAGACTTGCTCACCACTATTCCCTTCCGAGGAGCTGCCACTAGCAGAAAGAACCCAAACTGTGTTTGTGAAAGCAGTGTTGAAACACTTGTACATCTTAGACAAACCCAATGTATCAAGAAAAGTTCATTAAGTGGATTTTTACAAGTCCGTTAAAGCAGATCCCATTCAGAATGAGAGTTTCTTATATTTCTTATATTTGGACAAGCATCTTAAAATTTTCTAGGCCCTCAAATGATTTTGCTTGTGAACCATTGACATCTCATATTTCAAAATAGTAAAAGGGTCAGGTCCAAGGATTATATCTGTTAAAGATTTATAAAATGCATATCCAGTATCCCTACCTTCCCACTCTAATCTCCCCAAGAACAACAGGTTGTTGTTTTATTTACGTTAGAGTAAGAAGACCTAGGAATGCATATATTTTGGTAGGAGATCAAAGGCAAGAAGAATTGACAGCTGAGAAATCCAGTAGTGAGTAAGTGACAGATCTGATCCCTTACCCTGTAAATGCCACATTCTGTGATATTTCCATGCATACTTTAATATAATATACAACAATGTTCAAAACCATCCATGATGTTCCCATTACATGGAGGGATCAGACTTTTAGAGAGCTTAAAGAGTTAGCCCAGGTCATACTGTGGATGCAAGGTAGAGTGAGGATTTCAACCTAGGAGGCCTCACTCTAAACCTCAGGATGTTGTTCACTTGCTAGAATGTCTATTAAAATATTACAGCCTCAGGCATACTCAGCTGTATCTCTGATTACCATCATTAAATGCTACACTAATGAAAGATGTTGTTAGTGGGGAAAAGTGTGGGGAATATGGGAATCCCCTATATTTTCAATGTAGCATTTAGGTAATCTAAAGCTTTCTTAAAAATAAAATAAAATAAGTTACTGCAGAGGTGACACAGTGACCCTCCTCTTCAACATTGTGCTTCTTCTTACTTAGCAGACTTCAAACCCCAATGTTTCTTTATTCCTTCAGCAGATGGGAAACACAAAATTCCAGCAGCTGGCAAATAGATGATTTTGTGGAGTCCCCTCCTCTCTATCTCTTCTCCTGAGTTTCCAGAGGATAAACTAAGAGCTAG